>PVLC010010909.1:0-48822 GCA_004027655.1 Graphiurus murinus
TACTGGGGATTGAACTCAGGGGCATTCTACCTCCGAGCTACACCCCCAGCCCTATTTTTTATTCTTTATTTTGAAACCGAGTCTCACTAAGTTGCAGAGTGCCTCACTAGGTAGCTGAGGCTGGCCGCGAACCCGGATCCTCCGGTCTCAGCCTCCCGAATGCTGGGATTACAAGCGTGCGCCACCACGCCCGGCTCCTCATATCTTCAGAAACACTATTTTCTGTGTCTTCTGCTAATAGCCATCCTAACGGGTATAAAACCAACCAAGTGCTGTGGGCAGGAGCTGTACCCACCACTAAGCCCCACCCCAACCCCCCAAATCCCTCTTAATGCTACACATTATTTTAACCATGCACTTCCTAAAGCTTACCCAACTGGCATCCTTGGACCCCTCCTGCTACTGTTTCCAGCTGTTGGCTGCTGTCAGCCAGGCTGTGATGGACATCTCCATGCACAGGTTCTGGGTGGAGCCTGTTATTTCCGCAGCTGATTCTGAGCATCCGACACAGGCCCTTGGAGAGGCGTCCCTAAAGCCTTTTGGTTTTGGATGCTAGCTGGATGAGCACAATAAATGAGCAAAATTTGCAACAGGGCAGACAGTCTCCCTGGAGGTAACTCGCCTTTGTCTCACCCGCCAGGCTGCAGGCCGAGGTGGATGAGGTCGTCGGTTCTAAGAGGCACCTGGACTGTGAGGACCTGGGGAGACTGCAGTACCTGTCTCAGGTGCGGGGTGTCGGAGGTGTGGGACCCCCCCAGGTCCAAGCTACCCCAGGCTAATGGCGTCAGGTTGGATGGGGCACCCAGACAACCCCAACGTGCAGTCAAGGTTGGAAACTGGCCCGTTAGTAAATGACGTCATGTTTGCACCTGTAGGCTAGGCCTGGGTTCCACAAGCCCAAGCGTCCCACCACGGAGCCAGGCTCAGCAGATGCTACCCCATGGGCTAGAGCACAGCAGTAGGCCTTGTGTGACCTGCTGGAAGCACCGTCGCTTCCTTCCGTCTGTGGTTCTCTGGGCTGACAGGAGCCCTGGCTTCTGGTCCTGGGCTTCTGTGGCCTTGCACAACTCCCTTCTCCTGGGCCTCAGTTTCTCCATCTGTCACATGAGAAATTGAACATGACCGTGAGGCTAACAACCTGGGGGGCTGGGTCCCAGTCCTGGGAAGTACCCTGAGAGGGAATGAGGCAGGTGCAGGCGATCCTGGGGCCTCCTGTCCTCTCTCCTGACCTCCCCTGTGGCCTCCCTAGGTCCTCAAAGAGTCGCTGAGGCTGTACCCGCCAGCGTGGGGCACCTTCCGCCTGCTCGAGGAGGAGACCTTGATCGACGGGGTCAGGGTTCCCGGCAACACCCCACTCTTGGTGCGTGAGGGTCAGGAGTGGGCTGCTTGCTCCCGGGGGGGCTGGTGTGGGGCTCCTGAAGCCGGGGAGTCCATCACCGCCCCAGGCTTCGCCGCTGCCCTGTGCACTCTTGTTTGAGTCTCCTGGTGACACTACGAGGTCTCCTTCTCCCCCTTGACACTGTCCAATGTAAGATCACTGTGGATAATTCTGGAAGGAGTGCCACATATACGCTAAGGACCCTGAGGTTCAACGAGGTCAGGTCATGCAGCTGGCCCAAATTTGTCTGAGATCTCTCTGCCTGTTTCATAGCCCCTTCTCCAACTATAATCCCCTTCCTCCTGCTACCCTCCCCTCTATTTTGTTTCTTTATGGGTTTTTTGGTTTGTTTGTTTGTTGCGGTACTGGGGATTGAACCCAGGGCCATTCTACCTCCAGGTTATGCCCCCAGTCCTATTTTTAATTCTTTATTTTGGAACAGGGTCTCACTAAGTTGCAGAGGGTCTCACTAAGTAGGTGAGGCTGGCTGGGAACCGGGATCCTCCAGTCTCAGCCTCCTAAGTACTGGGATTACAGACGTGTGCCACTACGTCTGGCTTCTTTGTGATTTTAATCTATCCATTCATTCATTGATTCGTTCAGGCATCCATTTATGTATAATGACCTCCCCTAAGTCCACCCCCAAACCCATCTACGTATACGTTGCTCCCCTGCATCCTAGAAGTAATTACACTCCTGAGTTTTGTGTTTGCCATTCATGTGTGTGTGTGTGTGTGTGTGTGTGTGTGTGTCTCGATGGTAACATGTTGAGGACTTGTTTGGGCTCTGTGAGTGATGACTAAGATTCGTGTTGACCACTCCCTGAAGCCATGGGCCATCTACTTTCACTGCTGCTTGAGGTCAGCAGTCCCAGGCTTATCAGCTCTGGGGAGTGGACATTGGAGAGGTTCCCCATCCCACTCTCTTGAGCACCTCAGCTGCTGTGTTCCTGTCCCTGTGCCCTGGCAGGATGTGCAAACATGTTTCTGGGGCATATACCCAACATTGGACAACAGGGGTGTCCCATAAATGAATGTTTGATTTAACAGGCTAATCCCCAATTTCTTTCCCAAGGGTTTGTGCCAACACAGGTGCCCACTGGCAGCACAGGAGACAGCCTGTTCTTCCTTATCCTCTCTAGCACTTACTGGGATCTAATGTCTTATTCTTTTGCTGACTAAATATGTGTAGTAAGTATCTGAAGCTAGGTGTGGTGGCACACCCTTGTAATCCCAGTACTTGGGAGGCTGAGACAGGAGGATTGCAGGTTCGTGGCCAGCCTCAGCAACTTAGGTCATCTGCACTTAGTAAGACCCTGTTTCAAAATAAAAAAATAAAATACGGCTGGGGGGGTATAGCTTGGAGGTAGAATACCCCTGGATTCCTTCCCCAGCACCACCAAAAAAAAAAAAAAAGTATTTGACAGTGGTCTCCATTTGCACTTCCCTGTTACTGGTGAGATGCAATGTCCATTCGCTGCTTTTACTCTTTGGTGAAATGCTGGCTCAGTTTCCCCTTCCGGATTGTTTGACTTTTAAAAAAACTTTATGTAGTACTTTTATGTCTGTTATATGTGTTTCAAATGTCTTCTCCAGATTTGTGGCTTGTCTTCATTAATAGGTGTGTGTGTGTGTGTGTGTGTGTGTGTGTGTGTGTGTGTGTGAGAGAGAGATCTGAAGTTCTTAATTTTTTTGTGTGTTACTTCTTAGTTTTTCCATTTGTCTTATTTAAGAAATTCTTCCCTATCCTGAGTTTACATTGTCCTGTAACAACTTTCCATTTATTTCAAAAGCTACGCTCTTATCCGCCTGGCGTTGATTTTGTATATGGCTGTGAGGTAGGGATCCCTATTGGTCTTCTAGAGCTGCCATGGAGAAGCAGACTGAGTGTCACAGATATGAACAGCAGAAAGTTACTCCCTCCCAGTCCTGGAGGCCCACAATCCAGGTGTGGACAGGGTTGCTGCCTCTCGTGCTCCCTCTCCTGCCGTGTTGATGCCATCGTCTCCCTGTCCTCACATGGACATGCCTCTCTGTGTGTTTGAGGCCTGGTCTTCCCTTCTCATAAGGACACCAGTCACCTCAGATGAGGGCCCACCCCAACTTCCTAATTTAACTTAATTGCCCCTTTATCTCTAAGTTGCTGAGGCTGGCCTTGAACCTGCAATCCTCCTGTCTCGGCCTCCCAAGTACTAGGATTATGGGTGTGCACTTCTGCACTCAGCTCAATTACCTCTTTAAAGACCCTTCTTCAAGCCAGGTGTCATGGTGCATGATGCCTGTAATCCCAGTACTTGAGAGGCTGAGACAGGGAGTTCGCAGGTTTAAGGCCAGCCTCAGCAACTTAGTGAGATCCTCAGCAACTTTGTGAGACCCTGTTTAAAATAAAAATAACAAAGGGATGGAGGTATAACTCAGGGGTAGAATGCCCCTGGGTTTAACCACTAGTGCAAAAAGAAAAGAAACGAAAAAAAAAAAAAAAAAAAAAAAAAAGCCTTCTCCAGTTACCTTCTGAGGTTAGGACTTCCACATGTGCATTTGGATCGAGGATACATTTTAGCCCATAACAGAGCCCATTTTTGTTTTTGCCTGCGGAGCCCAATGTGCTCTTGGCCTTTCCCCAGCTCCTCCATCTCCTCTAGTGCACGCCACAGAGTCGTCTGTAGCGATTTTCATTCTGTTTTGCTGGCCATTTCTTTTATGACCAATACACTCTACCTCTGGCCTCCCGGTCAGCGGGCACTACCATCAGGCAGGGCGCAGGCTGCAGCTGACCCTCCGCCTGGAAAGTGCATGGGCAGACCCCGCTCCAGCTGAGCTCTGGGCTCCCTGGTCACCTCCGCCTGAGTCTCAGGTTCATTGGGCCTGCTTTATCCTCACACCTGAGTCACCGTCACCAATAGGACAGTGTACATCCAGGTCTGGCAGGAGTCCTTGGCACCCCACCCCTACTCCTAATGTTCCTGCACCTAGCCTTTCCCCAGGCCTGGTGCCCTGGACTCTCAGCCCAGAGCGAAGTGGGCATGCTTAGGGAGACCCTTCATCCAAGTGTGGGAGAGGCAGGGGCTGGCATCCAAGGCCCAAATTATGGGGCCGCGTTGCTTTCCCAGGGTCAGATACACGGACCAAAGCACCTAAAGGCCAAGGCACAGAGGGAGCATCATTCCTATCGGGGGGTGCCGGGGTGCAGGAACAGGCTGGTGGGAGCCACAGGCTGGGGGAGCAAGCCTGGAATGGAAAGAAACCGAGTAATGGCGGCTCCCAGGAGGTAGAGGCAGACAGCCTTGCGGGTCAGATCTGAGTTTGAACTCAGCGTGCCCGCTTATACCCTGGGTGATTTCGGGCAAGTCATGGGGCCTCCTGGAGCCTCGGTGTCCTCCTTGGTAAACTAGGGATGATGGTAGCTCCCCACTGGGCTGTGCCAAGCATGAATGACAGCACATACCCAGTTGGTGACGGGCATGCCAAGCTGTCCCCTGAGTTTGGGGACAACATCCATCCTGCCTACATGCATGTGTGGGGAGATGGGTGGACAGAGGATGGGGGGCTGCTCTACTCTGAGTCACCCCACGAGGTGGCTGCAGTGGGTCGGGGAGGGTGCACAAGGGGCACAACCCTGGAAACAGAGACACCGACGCCTTTCCCCGGCAGTTCAGCACCTACGTCATGGGGCGCATGGACACCTACTTTGAGGACCCGTTGACTTTCAACCCTGATCGCTTCGGCCCTGGAGCACCCAAGTAAGTCCCCCTAAGCTGTCGTGGGTGGGAGAAGCACCCCTGGGCAGCCTCTGGTCCAAGCCACCTGCGCCCATGAGGCCCACACAGTCTCCAGGTCCCCGTGAGGCGGCCATGGAAGAAATCCCAGCTCAGAGAGGCCAGGAAGCTGCCCGAGTAGCAGGGCTGGCTGGCGCTTGGCCCTGGTCAGTCTGGTTTTAAAGCTTGTGCTCAAAGCCAGTACCTCACACTGGACACCAGGTGGCCTGGGCCAGCGCCTCCGCCTTACCCCGCTGGGCAGCCCCGGCCTGAGAGGTGGAGACATGATGGCAGGCCCAGAGGTTGCTATGGGGGACAGTGCGCTAACGTGCCCCAGCGGCCCCGGGAGGAGCAGGGCTCCAGGGACACCCCGCCTGAGTTCCCACACAGGATGGGTAGAAGTGACGGAGGTCCCCGGGCCCAACCGCTTTGCTCCTCTGGGCTTTGCTCCTCCCTGGATGAAGCGGGTGCAGCGGCAGCTCCTGGGGGGGGTGGGGGGTGCAGGAAGGTGCAGACCTGGAGCCCAGCAGAGGCGGCTGGTGAGCTGCCGGCGTCCTAGCACAGAGTGGGTCACCAACAGGGGATGACTGCGTGTCACCATGCTGACCTCGGGGGGCGGGGGTCTCTCTCCTTGCAGACCCCGGTTCACCTACTTCCCCTTCTCACTGGGCCACCGCTCCTGCATCGGACAGCAGTTTGCTCAGGTAGGAGGTTCGGGGTCAGGGTCCTGCCCAGAGGGGAACAGGGTGGGGTTCGTCCTGGGCGGGAGCTCTGGGCCCCCTGGGCTCCTGCTAGGGAGGCAGCCAAGCCGGTGGGTGATTCACTCATGTACGTGTGTATTTCCTTCCCCCCTCTCCTTCCCGCCCCCGCCCTCACCCCAGATGGAGGTGAAAGTAGTCATGGCCAAGCTGCTGCAGCGGCTCGAGTTCCGGCTGGTGCCGGGCCAGCGCTTCGGGCTGCAGGAGCAGGCTACGCTGAAACCCCTGGACCCCGTGCTGTGCACCCTGCGGCCCCGGGGCTGGCAGCCCGCACCTCCGCCCCCGCCCTGCTGAGTGCACCCTGCAGGGTGGGACCCCTCGGGCCAGGGCTTCTGCTGCTGCCCACGGCCACCCACCTGCACCCCACCCCGTCTTCCGGCCTCCCCGCGCTGACCACCTGCTTCACACCGTCCACCTCCCCGCTGCCTGCAGCCCAGCGGCTGCCAGCCCTTCCCGCCGCCAACCTCTGCGCTGGCCCTCCCCCGGCGGAGACCCTAACTCTCACTCACCCCCTAGTGCCCTCGTCAAGCGTCACCCCCTCTCCTCCCAGAAGCCTTCGCTGCCACCCCCGGCCGGGCCAGGGGCCCCTCTGCGATCCCTCAGTCACCTGCGCTACCTCTAACACCACACTGACCACACTGTACCGTGTCTGCCCACGTGACCAGCGGCCCCCCACCCCAGGCTGTGAGCACCTGGGCGGGGTCTGCGTGCTTTGCCTCTGAGCCTCGGTGGCCACCCAGGCCCAGCACAGAGTCGATGCCCAATAAACGTGTGTTGACTGCATGAATGAGCCGCCCCGCCGGGCCATGGGGGCTCCTGCCTCAGTTTGCTCATTTGTAAGAGGGGGAACTGTCACGGCTAGGGACTGTCAGGGCTGGCCAGCTTGCAGATGCCCCTGGAGCTAGAGCTTCCTGGAGAACACGCCTTGGGAGAAGCTCACCCCGGGTTCTGGAGGGCCCCGTGTCAGCAGAAGCCAGTTCCCTGCATCCTGTACGAGACTCCAGGTCCTGTGTGGAGTTGGGGTTTGGGGAGGGTGGCTGGCTCTGAGAGCTTGATTTGGGAGCATCTTGGTGGAGCTGGGCAGACACACCTGCTCACACTTGCTCGCACCTGCCGGCATTGTGCACCTGCTGACCCGGCCAGAGACTGTAACCCCCGTGGTGGGGTGCAGGCAGAAGAAGCCATCCCTTCCTTCCAGGCCCAGGGTGGCCAAGGGGCAGTAAGTCCTGGGCAGGACAGGTCCTCTGGGCTCAACTAAGGGAAAGGACTTGTCCAAGTTCCTTCTTTAGCTCCTGGAGCTTCTCTGTGCAGAGACAGAACTGCTTCCAGCCCCTGCCTGCCACCTGTGCCCGCAGGGAGGCCCCTTCTCCATCCCAGGGCAGGCACGGATTTGCGCCAAGCCTGGATGGGCATTGTCTCCTCTGGTCCTTGCCATGGTCTTGGACAAGAGCTCTGAGGGAACTTCCGGTGGAGTAGGTGAGGACACTGAGGCTGGGGCGAGATGTCATGTTCAATACAGGCTCAGGCTGCATCTGGGAAGGGTGGACGTGTGTTTGGCTTCCTGGCCCGTCCTCCCCAGCCCAGGTGGGCCATGGGCACCCACCCAAGTAGTCTTGCCGTGCTTCTGGGCAGAGGCAGTGCTCCCTCGGCACCTTGCTAAGGCCCCTGAAACTCCAATCCAGTTAGACCTTCCCCGCTCCCTCTGTTTCCAGCGCCCTGTGTGGGGCGTGGGGAGATCCACGCCTCCCCACACGTACTCTACAAATGGTACACCTGGGTTTGACCTCTGCCACCTGGTCAAAGTCCCCTGCCCAGAAGCAGCCCCTTCCCGGGGTCACCCACAGGTCCCTGGTTCCTAACCTTACTCCCACCTTATCTCTGCTCCCACACCTGCCCCGCCGGGACCCCGTGCCACCCTCGGCAGCCCTTCTCCGAAGCCCTCTGGTCCCTCCTGCCGTCCTGCACCCCACAAGTCCATGCCCTCTGCCTTCTGCCATGGCCAGAGCCTGGCAGGACCTCTCTTACCAGCCACCTGCAAGGGTCACAGGCCATTGAGCCTCAGCCCTGTGGGGACACAGTCTGGCATTGCAGGGAGGAGGCAGCTCTTTCTGGGAACTCCCAGTCGCCAGCCTCACCATGCCCTGAATTAGCAAAGGTCCCGCCATCGTGAGCAAGAAAGACTTTGTGTTGTTTCTTCACCTCCTCCCGGGGGTGGGAGCATGCATGGGAACCGGGACATGACTGGAGAATCGAGGCTCGAACCCATGCCCCTGGGCGCTGGTGGCTGTCCATGGAAGAGAAGCCGAGGGAGCGAGAGCCTGGTCCTCTACTCTGCCTCCGAAGGGGCTGTGTGGGGCAGGGCTCTCCGGCAGGCTGGAGGAGGCGTCCCTGGGCTGGGTGGTCCAGTCTCTGCAGCAAGGTCCAGCAACTGTTTCTCTTTAAGCCCCAGACCAGGTAGAGCAGACTCCTGGGGCCCCGACAGGACTCTGCATCCAGATTGCCCACCATCCTTCCTCCACCTGTCCCTGGATATAGGGCTTGGGCCTCAGTTTCCCCTTTTTCAAAGGAGGACAAATAGTAGGACTCAGTCGCGAGCGTTGGCGGGAGAGTTAAGAGCCTTCACCTGTGGATCAGGAGCAGTACAGAGCCCGGGTGCAGATAGCTGCAGTGCCCAGAGCGGCCGCACGGGGGAGCCCCGGCACAGCGCTCGCAGCCGAGGACAGAGTGGGCGGCGCCTTCCCCACCCGCGGGTCGGGACTCGGGGCCAGTGGGCGGGGTCGCGGCTCAGCCTTCTGCAGGCGGGCGGGGACCGGGGTGCCAGGCAGCGACCGGCCCGGGCCACCTAGGGCATCCCCGGACCACCGAGTGGAGTGCGGCCATCTCTGCGTCCCCGTTTCTGCACCCAGAGATCAGCGGGGGTTTGGCGGGTGCGTGCCCTCCCAAGCATCCCCCGGAGGGTCCTGGGCCTTCCAGGCCTGGCCCTGCTTCCCGTGGGACTTGGTCCCCCCCTGAAAACCTGGACACAAAGATGCCCCCAGGCGGAGGGCCCTGGATCTGGGCTCTCACCCACAGGAAGCTTCCAGCGTGCCCACCCCTGGGTGGGTCCCTGCAGGCTGGTGGCCCAGGCCCAGGCGGGGGTGACTCTAGGGGTCTTATCCTGCTGGACAGAGCTTTGGCCCATTCAGCTGGTGGCCCTGTCAGGCTTCAGTGGGCCAGCAGGGTGGACAGAAGACCATGCCCCGCTGACCCAGCAAGCAGCTGCCAGTCTGGGAAGGTTCTGGATGGGGCCTCGGCAGGAGCCTGAGCTGGCCCCCAGCCCCTGGCGGTCCTGGCCTAGCAGGCATCGAGTCCTTTACACAGGTGCAGAGCCAGGAGGTCACGACCCCCCTGGGGCGGGTGAGTCCCACATCACATCTGTCCAGACCTCCCTGGGCTCCGGGCAGCCTGGGGCATCTCTGCCTGCATGTCCCCAAATAACCCCCTCTGGGGGGCTGGGCAGGCACCGGGGTGCCTCTGGCAGGCTGGGGGACTGGCGGTGGACGGGAGGGAGGATCACAGCTCTGGATGGGGGCCAGACGGGGAGGGGGGAGTCCGCCCTGCCTTGGCTGGGAGCTTTAAAACCTCGGGTTTCTTCCAGAACGCAGCCCCTCCCTGCAAGCCTGGCTCACTCTAGGAAACCAGTCACCCCCTGGCACTGCCCTGCTTGGGCAGCCCCTGGGTTCCAGGCAGGGTGGCCACCCCAGCTGGAGGCCGCCTGGAGTTCTCTCTGCCAAGGGTGAGGGTGGGGTCCCGGAGGAGGTGGGGCTGTGGCTGGACGGGGCTGGGCAGGGTCGGGGGGGGGGCAGCTCCAGCACCCGGCCTTCCAGGCAGCCAGGGAGAGCCCCCGAGGCTTTGCCCCCCCAGGGGAAAGGGACGTTTCCTCTCCGGCTCCTTTCTTCAGGCCTGGCTTTGGGCTCGATTTCCACCCCGAGGAGAGGCCTGTGTCCAAGCCCTTTGGGCGGCCCGGGACAGGGCAAGGGGAGGTGATGGTGGATCTTGAGATCCAGGGCCCAGCTGCACAACAGGCAAAACCCCAAGGGTGTGTGTGTGTGTGTGTGTGTGTACACGTACTCACATGTGTGTGGTGGTGGGGATTGAACCCAGAGGCATTCTACCACTGAGCTACACCCCCAGCCCTATTTTACTTTTTATTTTAAACCATGGTCTCCAGCTGGGCGTGCGGGCGCACGCTTGTAATCCCAGCATTCGGGAGGCTGAGACCGGAGGATCCGGGTTCTCGGCCAGCCTCAGCTACTTAGTGAGGCCTTCTGCAACTTAGTGAGACCATGTTTCAAAATAAAGAATAAAAAATAGGTCTGGGAGCCGGGCGTGGTGGCGCACGCTTGTAATCCCAGCATTCGGGAGGCTGAGACCGGAGGATCTGGGTTCGCGGCCAGCCTCAGCTACCTAGTGAGGCACTCCGCAACTCAGTGAGACTCGGTTTCAAAATAAAGAATAAAAAGGGGCTGGAGGTGTAGCTCGGAGGTAGAATGCCCCTGAGTTCAATCCCCAGTACCGCAAAAAAAAAAAAAAAAATAGGGCTGGGGGTGTAGCTCGGAGGTAGAATGCCCCTGGGTTCAATCCCCAGTTACACACACACACACACACACACACACACACACACACACACACACTAATAATAATAATAAAATAAATAAATAAAAACAAAAACAGGGTCTCACTAAGTTGCTGAGGGCCTCACTAATTTGCTAAGGTTGGCTCCTGTTTCAGTCTCCCAAGTACTGGTATTACAAGCGTGTGCCACCATGCCCAGCCTATTTTTGTGTATATATGTATGTATGTATGTATGTATGTATGTATGTATTTTGCAGTACTGGGGATTAGACTCAGGGCCTTATACTTGCTAGGCAAGAACTCTACCACTAAGCTACCATCTCTGGCTCTACCCCAGCCCTTTTTATTTTATTTATTTATTTTTATTTTGTGGTCCTAGGTATTGAACCCAGGGGCATTCTATCTCCGAGCTACACCCCCAGTCCTATTTTTTATTCTTTATTTTGAAACAGGACCTCACTATGTTGCAGAGAGCTTCACTAAATAGCTGAGGCTGGTTGCGAATCCAGATCCTCCGGTCTCAGCCTCCCAAGTACTGGGATTACAATCGTGCACCACCATGCCTGGCTTTTATTTTTTTATTTTGAAACAGGGTCTCACTAAATTGCTGAGGTTGGAGGCTGGCCTCCAACCTGCGATCCTCCTGCCTCAGCTCCCCCAGTACTGGGGTTACAGGCGTGCACCACTGCGCCCGGCTCCCGGGGGGGTCTTGCTGGGTCTCAGAGCCAGAGGCAAAGGGGCAGCCTTACTATACCTGGGCCTCGCCTCTGCTGTGGAAATCAGGAAGTGTGAGCCCCTGTGGCCTCCACACCAGCTCCTTGTCCCCCTTTGCCAAGCGATGGCTCAAGCCACCAACCCCCATGCACCAGGAGGTCCCTGCCCTTCACACCAGAGGGGACACCTGGGCTGCTTTCTTGGCCAGGAGCCGGGACGCTGGGAGGACTGCCCAAGCCACCTGGGTAACAGCTTCAGGGTGCTGGAGATTGGCTCCCAGAGCTGTGCTGGGTGTGCATGTGTGCCTGTGCGTGTGAACCCTTGGTGTGCGTTTCTCTGTATGTCAGCATCATGTGTACTCATGCGTGTCTGCTGGGTCTCTCTGTGTTCTCTGTCTCTCTGTCTCTCTGCACGTGCGGCTGCACACGTGAGCCCCAGTACCTGTGTGATTGTGTGTGTGCGCGTGTTTGTGTGTGATTGACTAGTATGGTCCATCCATTGTGGACGTCCACTGTCCTTCGAGTCCTGGCCACTAAGGCCCCAGAGGAGGCTCGGGGTTCACCCAGCCTGTTCAAAGCTAGGGAGAAGAGGGAGCCGGCCGGGGCGGTGTGTGGCCGGGAACGGGCCTCGCTCTGAGGCCCCGCTGACCTACAGCAGATGGGTGCCACCCCAAGCCTGTTCCCCTTCAGATGGCCCCAACTCCTGCCCAGCCAAATCTGCCACCATTCTGGGGGTGCCCCAGGCTCTTCTCCCCACACGCCCTCTCCTCCTGCCCGCCCACCCCTGCGCCCCACCTCCAGGACTTGCTGAGGAGGGAGGTCCTCCCTGCCTCCTGGCCTTCCTTCCCGAGCCCGGAGAGGCCACACCAGCCTCGCTCCTAAGCAGTTGATGACACTGGTACCAAGCACTGTGGGGCCCCTCGCGCCCAGGGAGAGCTGGAGCTCCAGGACCGGCTGGCAGCAGCTGGAGGGCACACCTGCGCACACATTCCCCACGCCCACGTGCCCACACACCTGCGGATCACACACACATTTGCACTCTTATACTTCCCCAGGTGGAGGCTTGACACACATTTATGTGCGCGCACACACACCAGCGCACCCACATACCCACTCACAGGCACGCTTTTGCACACATGCTCTGAGCCCAGTAACCACGGCGATGACCTCAGGAACAGGGACGCCGGTTGTTTTCTCCCTGACACATGTTCCCACAATCAAGAGAACAGGAAGGGACTCGGGGCTGGGGACAGGAAGGGGAAGTCGCCTGCACACAGGAGCAGGAGTGGACAGACAGACAGACGGCCGCAGGGTGGGGAGTGGAGTGCTCCTCCGTTGGAGCTGGGCCCCCTCCAGGCAAGAAACCGAGGCAAGTCCCCCGGGAGGCTGGTGACGCCGGCATTCCACCCTGAAGCATCTGCCCAGCCTCCTGTCAAGATGGCGGCCTTGCTGGGGTCTCCTCTGCGGCTCCACGCCAGGGCGTGCCTCGGACCCAGGCACCGGGGCGGAACTGTGGCTGCCTCGTGGGTCTGTTCCATGGCCTGCTCCTCCGTGGATTCCGCCCGTCCCAGGAGACAAGACCGCACGTGGGCCCCCAGGTCCTGCCCGGCATTGTCCCGTGGGGCCATGCATGCCCCGATGGCAGGGACTCTGCAGGAGGCGCCCACTGGTGCTCTGCAGAGGTGGAAACAGGCACAGAGGGTAGGGAGAGGCAGGACCAGGAGCTGATCTGACCCTGGCCGCTGCCTTCCATTTCCCTCCGATGCCCATGGCAGTGGCAGCTCTCAGGAGACCCTGTCCCGTCCCCTCCAGGGACACAGCTGTCACCTGCTTCTGCCAATCTGCAACCTGGGGACAGCCTCTGTCTGCTCATCCTCAAGCCCCTCCCCCCAGGTGAGACACCTCCCACCTTGCAGGTGAGGAAGCGGGGGCACGACTGGGCCCTCTCTTTGAGCCCCGTCCCAGTCTCCCCCAATCCCAGGCTTCCCGGCGGGAGTCAGGCTGTCTTGGGTCGCCGCTGGCCGGTGAAGGGGAAAGAGGGGGTGCAGATGGAGGGGCTGGGGGCCTGGGAGCCCTGGAGACTGTCTAGGAGTGGAGTTTGGCTGTTTTGCTGTTTTCACTTAAAAAAACAATCTTACCTAGGAGAGAACAACAGTCCTGGTTTGCCTGGGACCGAGGCAGCTCCTGGAACACTGGGGGCCCGTTCTGCACTAAAATTGAGAAAGTCCCGGGCAAACGGGACAACTGGCCGCCTCGGAAGGGCCCCAGGGCACTGACGCCAATCCCACAGGTGCTTGAACGCCTTCCTCTGGATCCTCCACCAGGGGCAGTCCGGCCCTGCTTGTATACCCCCAACGACAGTGAGCTCACTAGCTACCAGGGCGTCCAAGAGCCAAGGAGGAGGTAGACAGGGCGAGGACACACACCGGCCACCGTGGGGGCCCAGCTGGCACCCAGGGGACCCCGACCCACCCCAGCAGCCGCAGGAAGCTTCTCAGCGAGGGGCAGAGGGAGGGGAGAGGGCAGAGAAGGCCTGGCCGAGGAGCAGCAAGCCACAGGCCCAGAGGCCCGGGCGCTTCCCGGGGTGAGTTCCTTTGCTGATCCCGCCGACAGCCCATGCAGGGTGAAGGGTGGGGGTGACTACACAGCCCCCCAGCCCCCCACACTGATGAGGCTTCTGTCGGAAACAGGGCTGCCCACCGCCTACCCTGGCTCCCTGGTCTTTGAGCTGGGAAAGGTCCCAGTACAGGCGAAAGAGCTGCAGAACACCCTGGAACACGTTTCTACCTTCTCTGTTTTCTCAAACGAGTTGACCTTCAACACTGGCATCTGTCCTTTCCTCCAGGAAGCCCACCCTGACTCCCTCGGCCCCCGAACTCCTCTCTTTCACATCATGAATCTTCTTCCCTCCTGGGAACCCCGACTCTGTCCTGGTAGGGGTTGCCACCTCTTACCTTTGAATGTCTTCTTCCCTCCTCCTGGAATACCCTCCTGTCCTGAGGAACCCTTCTTGACCCTAAACAAGGTAACTTAAATGCCACCTCTTCTAGGAAGCCCTCCCAGATCTCTGACTGGGGCTCATAATAGCTTCTCTCTCTCTGTGCTCTGCAGCAGAAGTGGACAGACCTCAGGTCCCAGGGCCCAGTGGAGCCTAAACTAGTGGTGAGGGGGGAGGTGATTCTGGGGCCTCTGACCCTTAGCTGGACCTGCGTCCACCTCAGGTGAACCCAGGAGAGGAGCTAGATTAGCTCATAACCAAGCACGAAGCAAGCACACGCCAAGCGCTTGTGGGAGTGCGTCCTCTCAGCCGGTGAACATTACGTTTATACTTTTATTGGTGCATTGTAATCAGCTGCCTTGAGATTGAGTTCAGGGGCATTCCACCTCTGAGATACACCCCCAGCCCTATTTTTTATTTTTATTTTGAAACAGAGTCTCACTGGGTTGATGAGCGTCTCACTACTTGCCGAGGCTGGCCTCGAACCTGCGATCCTCTAGTCTCAGCCTCCCAAGTACTGGGATTACTGGCATGCGCCGCCAAGCCCAGTATCAGTTGGTATTTCTGAGCACGGCTCCATCCCAGGCACAGAATCATCCGGCTGTCTGTGGGAGCCCCCCCTTCCCCCTAGCCCCCCAACACTTAGAGAGCAGCAGCACCCAGCGGATCCTGTGTTGCTACTCTTGACCAAACAATCAGAGGCGAGGTCCGGCCTTCCTGTGGCCTTGGAGACAGACAGCCGGGCTCCAGGTCCCGGTCACACCCTGGCTGCCGGGTGCTTGGGGTGGGCGCCTTAACCCCATCTGTGTCCTGGACGTGATGTGGTCACCCCAAGGTGTCCAGCGTGGCCGCACAGAGCCTGGCTCCTGGCACCTGCACACTCTTGATGGGTGGTGTCACCTGTCATCCTGTCCCTAAAAGCCCCCGTTTGGCCCTGGCGCAGGGGCAGCGTGAGCCGGTGTTCCGGAGTCCCCAGGGACTGGGGGCTGACCGAGCACCCAGGGGTGCATGGCTCTCAGGCCGCATTCCGGGGCTGCCCGGGAGAGGCCCCGGGCAGGGGAGGGCAGTGCCCAGAATTATCCACCAATCGCACTGGCTCCTGGCACTGCAGCTCACGCTTATCTGCCCAGCCCAGCATGGAGGGGGGGCGGCCGGGCTGCCGAGGCGGGACGCTGCCTGGGGGCTGGACACAGGACGGCCCCAGGCCCTGCCGGGTGGGTGACAGCCACTGAGGACTCCCAGCGTCCCTGCAGGCCGGCGGCCAGCGGCTGCCCATCTACCCCGCACCATGTCAGACGGCGAGGGCCCCTCGGCCGGTGAGTGGCTGGGCTATATTTACTCCCGTGGCTCTGGTTGCAGAGCCAGGCTGGCCGGTCACAAGGGCGCTGGGTCCCCCGTGGGCTGCAGGCAGCTGCAAAGCTGGACCCCCGTCCCCTGAGACCCTGGAGGGGGAGGCTGGACTTTCAAAGCTGAGTTCTGCCGCACCCCCGGCTTCCCGAGGGCTGGAGCAGGAAGCAGCGCCTGCTACAGACGCTTCCCAGCTGTCAGCCGGGGCGTGGTGGGGGTGGGGGAGGGCTGGCCCACTGGGCGCAGGCGCTACACCAGGGGGATCCCACGGTGGGCTCAGGGTGCCGCCGGCCCTTGGCGCCGTGTGCGAGTGAGTATGTGAACTTTTAAGTGGGGGGAGAGGACGTGGATTCCATGACTCTGAGAACTCTGGAATCCCAAGCACCTGTTACTCCAGGACGAGGCAGGCTCCCCAGAACCCCCCAGCCCCTCTGGGTTGGAAATGGCCAGAGACATGGTCAGATTCTGGCCACAAAGCCTCACATACTCCCATGCTCTCTTGGGAGAGGGATGTGCAGGGCATGGACTGCCCCCAGCTCCTTTTGGTTAACTTTCCTTGAACCAGCGTCAGCTGGGGAAGGGGCTGGGCGCCGCCTAACCTGGGGTTTGCTGGGGGACTCTGCAGTGAGAGCACTCAGGTTCAATCTGACCGACTCCTCCCCTTCCAGGTCGGTGACCTTGGACAAGTGGCTCAACTTCTCTGAGCCTCTCTGGTCCCAGGGGAAAGCAGAGACCAGGGTCGCGGTCTACCCCACAGCTGGTGGGAATTAAATGCTTCATATGGGAGAGTGTCTGCCGGTGCCTGGCGTGGAGCCAGTGCTGGGTGGCTCTTTTGTGGCAGTAGGAGGCGGGCACCCAGGGGCTTCCTCGGGGAACCCCCAGGCAGCACCCAGCGTCATGTCGGATGGACAATCTGGAGTGTGTGTGTGTGTGTGTGTGTGTGTGTGTGTGTGTGTGTGTGACACGGATAAAAGCAGCCTGACCTCGCCCTCTGCCTGGCTGCTCCCGCGCCTGCAGGGCCGCCAGAGCCAGGGGAGCCGGCAGACGGCTGTTTCTGGCTGCCTGTGCCCCACACCTGACGCGCACCCGGAATAGCTCTCCCTCCAGCGGGGCCAGGGCCCTGGTTTTAGCAGCTTGTAAAGCCAGCCGCGAGGAGATGAGTATTTCAGGAAGGCCGGGGCAATATTTAGCCGGTCGGGGCGATGGAATGGCGCTGAGTGCCTGTGCGGGCAGCAGGGGTCCCGGGGGTTTGTGATCTCGCTGACAGCGGAGGGGGACAGGGTCTGGGCTTCATCCTGTCTGTCTGTCTGTCTGTCTGTCTGTCCTGGCTGGGCCAGGGGTCCCGGGCAGGCTCCAGGCTTGGTTTTCCTGGCGATAGCACTGTGCGTGATGGTCTTTACCTTTGATACCCGGGCCCGAGACTGAGCCTGGTGTGCAGAAACGAATATGGCCCTGGGCTCAGGGAAAATAGGTACTGACCAGTCTCCTGGTGTGTGCCCAGGTCTCTCTGGATCCGTGTCCCCAGCAGAGGTGGACGCCACTGCTTTCTTCTACCTGTTTTCTAGAAGTAACCGCTGGGCCTGTGCTGACAATGGAATATTCTCGGCTCTCCACTCACAACCCCGTGACCTTGGGCAGATTATGCAAGGTCACTGCGTCTCAGTTTTCCCATCTGTTAAGTGGGGATAATAACAGAACAATAGCTTCCCCGGTTGCAGTAAGGATTGAACGACCAACAGTATGTCACACACGGAGGATAGGGCTGGCTTGTTGTTGGCAGTATACACTGTTGTTATTATTATTATTATTATTATTATTATTATTATTGTGGTGCTGGGGAGCAAATCCAAGACCTTGTACACGCTAGGCAAGCGCTCTACCATCGAGCTAGCTGTTGTTATTATTATTCAACCAATAAATGAGCTGCAACCAGAGAAGCAAATGAAAGGACCAAATTATCTGCTGTGCCCTGGACACTGGGGACACGCTGTTTATTCCCTGGAAGCAAGTGACATCAACAGCAAGTCCAACATAGCCAAGGACACCGCAGGCCAGAGAGGCAAACGACGCCCCCAACATCACCCAGACGCTGTGCAGCAGAGCGGAGATTCCAACGCTAGTCCCCACGCTGCGTTTGTGCAGAACCCGGGTTCAGCCCTCGGCTGGGGAGTCCCACCCAGCGTGCCCGGGGGTCTGGCTGGCCATCTCGGGCGCCCCCTCGGCTCTCGCCTGCAGCGACACCTCTTCTTAGTCTCAAAACAGCAAGCTCCGTGCTGCCCGCAATGATGCTGGAGCCTATAAAAAAAAATGTGGTACCTTGTTAGGGCATCAGGAAAATTCTGCCGGGCTGGAACGCAGCGGGAGGCGGCAGGCTCCCGGGTTTATGGCGCTGTGCCTGGCGGGCCAGCCCGAGGCTAGGGTTACCCAGGAGTCAGAATTGTATTTATAGCAGGGACGGCCAGGCCAGGCTCCCTGGCCTTTACGGCCGCCTGCATTCTAGGCCCGGCTCTGCCTCTTAGGTGCAGGGGAGACTGGGATGTGCCAGGTCGCCTGGCTAAGCCTCAGTTTCCCCATCTGTAAGATAGGGGGCTGACTGTGCACACCCCGGTGGGCTGACCCGCTCGGCCTCCCACCTTCGACCTTGAGCCGCACACTCTGCCCCTCTGCAGGAGGAGAAGCCGGCCTCTGTGCTGCTGGGGGGGAGGGGGGGGCGCCCCAGCGTGGGAAGGTTTCCAGCAAAGCCGCTTTACAATTCTGAACACCCAAGCTGCTGTGTTCTCAGACAGCAGTGAGTGCAGTTGATCCAGGTTCAAATCCCCGTTCTGCTGCTCCCTGGCTCTGTGGCCTTGGGCAAGACACTTAACCCCTCTGAGCCTCTCTGGCAGATGCTTCACCTGCTCAGCACAAGCCCAGGAAGCAGAGCGACCTGTTCTCCTCCCGGAACCTTCTGCCCCTCCCTCCGCCTCCCTCCGCCGCCGTGACCCTGTTTGTACCTGAGCGATGACTGCCCTGCTGTGCTTTTGGGGGGTGGGGTTCCTGTATCGCCTTGCCTCCCCCAGTGCTTCCTCATCGAGAGGTTCCCCTGGGAGGACCCCAGAGGCCCCCCAAAGCTCCCCGCGTGCTTGGCTGTGCACGCGCCTCTCTGCCTGGGCTCGGGGACGCTGGGGCCGCCTCACAGCTGCTCAGTTCTTCCAGGCACCTGCGAGCTCAGCTTCTTACCCCAGGACTCACACACCCGTCGGGGACCAGGGCGGCCCGCCTCCCCTCCTCTTCCTGCACCCAGTTCTCGTCTCCCATTCTCCGGGAGGCCCCCGTCCACACCACCCGTGCCATCCGAGGCCCCCCGGAGGCTGGGCAGAGCTCTGAGGCGCGTCCTGTGGCCGAGTCCTGGGAAAGGGAACTCGGGGATGACCTGGCTCCCGGGAGAGGCCGGGCCTGCCTGGGTCACTCTGCGGGTCCGAGCCGGGCTCCCTGCCCCTTACCCCTCCCGACAGGGTGGTGGCAGAGCACGCCAGCCCTCCCCTAGACCCCCAGAAGCAAAGGAGGGTTTTGTTGTTGTTGTTTTTGCGGTACTGGGGATTGAACCCAGGGGCATTCCACCTCCGAGCTACACCCCCAGCCCTATTTTTTTTTTTTTTTTTTTTTTTTTTTGCGGTACTGGGGATTGAACTCAGGGGCATTCTACCTCTGAGCTATACCCCCAGCCCTAGTTTTTATTCTTTATTTTGAAACAGGGTCTCACTAAGTTGTGGAGTGCCTCACTAGGTAGCTGAGGCTGGCCGCGAACGGATCCTCCGGTCTCAGCCTCCTGAATGCTGGGATTACAAGTGTGCACCACCACGCCCGGCTTATTCTTTATTTTGAAACCGAGTCTCACTAAGTTGCAGAGGGCCTCACTCAGTTGCTGAGGCTGGCCTCGAACCCAGATCCTCCTGTCTCAGCCTCCCAAGTACTAGGATTACAAGTGTTCGCCACGACACCCGGCAAGTGGAGGTTTTATGTAACGTCACTGTCTTCAAGTCTGAAGCAGTGAGTGGCCTCGGATTTGTTCTTCACAGTCGCTGCTCTCCTCAAGGACTGACCAGTGTCCCCAGGGGAGATGAGAGCAAACTGCCTCTCAGGCCCAGCTCTTGGAGAGGTCTCTGGAGGGGCCCCTGGGCCTCAGCCTCTTCTCCAGGCAGCTCTCATCCTATGTGTGGGGGCCGCCTGGTCCCCCCTTCCCCCTTTTTGGGCAGGTTGCTGTCTTTAGGCTTCTTCCCTTGGGCACTAGGGAGCCACTGAAGACTCTGGAGCTAGGGAGGTATCTGTGTTGCTTCAGCGCTGTGGGCTGACACTACAGCTTGGTACCGTCATGGTGCTGTGGTTTGGATCTGGAATGTTTCCCTAGAAGCTCCCATTGAAAGCATGTTCCCAAGGCACAAGGCTCAGAGGAGGGGTGTGGCTGGGGGAGGGAGTTTCTGGGGTGCGGCCTTGAGGACTCTAGCTTTCCCTGGTCCCTTCCTCCCGCTCTGCTCCCCAGCTACCAGAAGCTGAGCAGGTTTCCTCCATCACGGACCCTGTCTCCATGGTTTCTCTTGGAGCTGGCCGACCCTGGACTGAACGTCTGAAACCTGAGCCCAAATAAACCTTCCCTCCTCTAGATTGCTCTTGCCTGGCATTTCGGTAACAGCAATGAAACATCTGACCAATACAGGGGGTATCACATGAGATTATGCCTCTGCATTACTTAGGACCCAAGGGGTTGGAGGGGAGGCAGGGCAACCGCATCTAGAGGAAGGTCAGTGCCAGTGACCTCGGCAGGAAGAAGGTGTCAAAGAGAACAGCATTGCAGACCCTTGCAAGAAAGGCTGGTTGCGAGCCGGGTGTGGTGGCGCATGCTTGTCATCCCAGTACTTGGGAGGCTGACACTGGAGGATCGGGGTTTGAGGCCAGCCTCAGCTACTTAGTGAGGCACTCCGCAACTTAATGAGACCCTGTTTCCAAGTAAAGAGTAAAAAATAGGAGGAGGAATGCCTCTGGGTTCAATCTCCAGTTCTGAAAGCAAAGCAAAGCAAAGCAAAGAAAAGAAAGGAAGTAAGGAAGAGAGGCAGGCAGGCAGGCTGGCTTCGGGACAAGGAAGACGCAGGAGGAACCTCTTGACGGGATCGCCATTACTGCCCCTACAGTTCACCGCATCACGGTCCACCCCCCACCTCCAAACCACAGGAATCCCACAGCTTGCAGAGGAATCGAGGCCCAGGAGAGAGGCTGGCTCAGAGTCGCCCGGCTGGTGAAGGCGAGGCAGGCTGGCCCTCGGGCTGCACCCCCGACCACCCGGCACCTTTTGCTGGGGTTTCTCCTCTCCTCCTGCTCAAAGCCAGCCAGGTCCAGGCGGGGGATCCCTGCCTCTTCCAGGAACCCTTTGCTGAGTTCTGCTCCCTCTAAGCACCTGCCCCTCCGGCTGGGTATCGGCATCGCACGGTGCCCACCTGGACTCCTGTGCTGCTCATAAGAGCGTCCACCTGTGGGGCGCTCTGGGGCAGCAGGAGCCCGAGTTGCTATGTGGGCCGGAGCAGGACTCCTCCTCTTTCTGGACCCAGGAGTTGGATTCATTTGTGATGGCTGCCTAGAATCCCACAGGCTGGCGGCCACTGGCTGTGCGCATGTGAACCGAGTTCGGATGCCAGGCGGGCTCCGTGAACCTGCTCAGTCTCAACCTCTGAGCCGCAAATGATTAAGTTCCCGTCCCTAGACCCGGCTCCAGTGCCTGAGCTACCATGGGGGCGTGCTCTTTTTGGATGAGAAATACAGATTAGAAGCTGTTAAGAATCCAGCTTGGAAATGAAAGCTGCCCGCTTCTATTCTTTCAAAGCATCAGGTCAATGTGAATTGAACATTCTTGAGGAAGCGTGGCAGGTTTTATTTTTTATTTATCGTGTTTTTAAGAAGAAAAAAAAAAAAGGCTGTTAGCGCTTGCAACCGCTTATTTTTCTTGACACTACGCGACTAAAACAAAATGCAGAAGTGGGCTTTGAAGTGAGTAGAAGACATCCATGTCCATTTTCAGATTCTTGCCTTTGCATTTTTTTAAACTTCATATGTTTGCATTCATCAAAACAGCTTCTCTTGAAGCCGGGCGTGGTGGCGCACGCTTGTAATCCCAGCATTCGGGAGGCTGAGACCAGAGGATCCGGGTTCGCGGCCAGCCTCAGCTACCTAGTGAGGCCCTCCGTAACTTAGTGAGACTCGGTTTCAAAATAAAGAATAAAAAATAGGGCTGGGGGTATAGCTCGGAGGTAGAATGCCCCTGAGTTCAATCCCCAGTACCGCAAAAAAAAAAAAAAAAAAAACAGCTTCTCTCGAGCTGGACATGGTGGCACGCTTGTCATCCCAATATTTGGGAGGCTGAGATGGGAGGATCCAGATTCACGACCAGCCTCAGCTACTTAGTGAGGCCCTCCACAATTTAGTGAGACCCTGTTTCAAAAATAAACAAAAAATAAAGAATAAAAAATGGGGCTGGGATGTGGCTCAGAGGTGGAGTGCCCCTGGGTTCGATCCCTAATACCCCAAACAAACAAACAAAAAATAGCTTCTCTCTCTCTGTCTCTCTCCCTCTCCCCTCCCCATCTCTCTTTCTCTCTCTCTCTTTTTTAACTGATGTTATAAGTCAGGGTGGACTTGGCATATAGTGGGAAAAAAACAAATTGCATTGGCTTGAAGCAACGGAGGTGTTTCTCACTCATACAAAGTCCAGTGCTTAGGAGGCTGAGTCAAGAGGATCACAGGTTTGAGGCCAGCCTCAGCAACTTAGTGAGACCTTGTTTCAAAAAAAAAAAAAAAAAAAAGGTGGGGGTGGGGGGCTCAATTCCCGGCACCAAACAAACAAATGAAAAACAAAACCAAAAATAGACAAAGTCCATTTCAGGTCTGGGGACCCCCCAGGGCAGGTCCCCCACAGTGTGAAATTTCGGTATTTACCCAGGTTTTTCCAGTTACTGCAGCCCGAGAAGACACCAGCCCCCGGGGGTTAAAACTCTCACCCTGACGGCAGACACTCTGCGACTGGCATTTCATTGACTAAAGCAAGTCACACAGCCACTTCTGAGGTCCAGAGGGCGGGTTCGGGGCTCCCGGGGTGAACGGTAGTGGTAGTGCTCCCGCCATGACATTTCCCCAAGGGATCTACTTGTTTCTTTTTAAAAAATTCATTTTACCCAGCATTCGGGAGGCTGAGACCGGAGGATCCGGGTTCGCGGCCAGCCTCAGCTACCTAGTGAGGCACTCCACAACTTAGTGAGACTCGGTTTCAAAATAAAGAATAAAAAATAGGGCTGGGGGTATAGCTCAAAGGTAAAATGCCCCTGGGTTCAATCCCCAGTTCCGCAAAATAAATAAATAAATAAATAAATAAATAAATAAATAAATAAATAAATAAAAAATAAAAATTCATTTTAATTACGAAAGCTTCAAAGTACATATACTGTAAGCGCCGAGGTCAGCAATCCAAAATGGAGATCATGTGAATTCCAATATGCAGATCGCAAAGCAAGGGGCCAGGGTTTTCAAACTGTCTTTCTCTTCCCACAGACTGGAATTTGCACTTAAAAAGTACAAAAATATCCATTCATCCCTTGATGGACACCGAGCTTGGTTCCGTATCTTGGCTAGTGTGAATCGCACTGCAGTAAGCAGATGTCTCTTTAACAAGCTAATTTCATTTTCTTCGCATATATACCAGAAGTGGGACTGCTGGGTCATATGGTAGTTCTATTTTTAGTTTTCTGAAGGACCTTCATACTGGTTTCCATGATGGCTGTACTCATTTACACTACACCAACTGCGTACGAGTCCTCATTTCTTTTTCTTTTTTCTTTTTTTTCTCGAGGTACTGGTGATTGAACTCAGGGGCATTCTACCTCGAGCTATACCCCCAGCCCTATTTTTAATTCTTTCTTTTGAAACAGGGTCTCACTAAGTTGTAGAGGGCCTCACTAAGTAGCTGAGGCTGGCGGCGAACCTGTGATCCTCCAGTCTCAGCCTCCCAAGTACTGGGATCACAAGTGTGCGCCACCAATGAGACCTAATTTCTTCACCTCCTGGCCTCTTGATAATAGCCGTTCTAACAGAATGCAGGTGATATACCTCGTGATGGTTTTAATTTGCATCTCACTGATGATTAGTGGTGTTGAACATTTTTAAATATACCTGTTGGCCATCTGAACGTCTTCTTTTGAAAAACGTCTATTCAAGCCTTCGCCTATTTTTGAATTGGATTATCTGGTATTTTGCTATTGAGCTGTTTAGATTTCTTATATATTCTGCATATTAACCCCTTGTTAGATGCATACAGTCCTTCCTTAGTATCTTTAGGGAAGCATTTCAGCACCCCCCAAAGACCCTGGAATCCAGGGTTGCTTAGGTCCCTTGTATAAAATGATATAATATTTGCATATGACGGATACATCCTTTTGTAGACTTTAATCATCTCTAAGTTATTTATAATATTGAACACAATGTAAACTACCAAAATAGTTGTTACACTATCTTGCTGGGGGAAAATGACAAGAAAAAATGTCTGTACATGCTAGTACAGACAAAGTTACCATAGACCTGGCTACATAGTGCAGGACAGTAACAATATAACGCTTCTTTAAAAAAAATTTTTTTGTGTGTGGTACTGGGGATGGAACCTTCTACCTCTGGGCTACACCTCCAGACCTATTTTGTTTTATTTTTTTATTTGGAAACAGGGTCTCGCTAAGTTGCTGAGAGCCTCACTAAGTTGCTGAGGCTGGCTTCGAACCTGTGATCCTCCTGTCTCAGCCTCCCAGGTACTGGGATTACAAGCATTTGGCACCATGCCACCAACCCTCCTTGATTGGTTGAACCTCCAGAGGCAGATCCAGAGATACAGAGGGCTGACTGTAGTCCACAAGTCTTGGCTTCTGTCCTGTAGGCTGCCTCTCCACTCTGTGGATTCGGATTATTGTCTTTGCTGTGCAGAAGCTTTTTCTTTGGATGCAATTCCGCTGGTCTATTTATGTTTTTATTGTCTGTGCTGCATGTGTATGTGTGTGGTTCTGGAGATCAAACCCAGGACCTTATTCATGTAGGCAAGTGCTCTACAACTAAGCTACCCTTTTAGCCCACTACCTGTGCTGAAGTCTGATTTAAAGAAAAAAAAAATCTTGCCCAGGCCTAAGTGCTCATCAATGAATGAACAGATGAAGAAAATGCAGGGTATTGTACAATGAAATACTATTCGGCCATAAAAAAGAATGAGATCCTGCTATGCGTGACAACATGGACGAACCTGGAGGACATTGTGTTGTGTGAAGGAGAGGGGACAGGAAGATCTTGGATAAAAGACACACAATCACTGTTAGATACAAGGAATGCATTTCAAGAGACCAATTGTACAAACTGGGCATGGTGACACATGCCTGTAATCCCAGTACTTGGGAGGCTGAGACAGGAGAATTGCAGGTTCGAGGACAGCCTCAGCAAGTAGTGAGACTCTTATCAACCTAGAGAGACCCTGTTTCCAAATAGGAATAAAGTAGGACTGGGGGTGTAGTTTGAAGGTAGAATGCCTCTGGGTTCAATCCCCAGTACCACCACCTAAAAGAAAAAAGAAAAAAAAAGAGGTCTATCATACAGCAAGGCGATGGCAATTACTGAGGATCTGAGGCATTCTTGAAACACGTAGACAGTGGCTGTTCCCTTGCTCTCAGCACAAAAATGATAACCAAGCGAGATATCGCCCTTGCTAAGTAGCGAGACTGAATCATTCTACGGTTAGGTATGCTTCAAAGCATCATGTTATACAAAATAAAATATCACACTGCTCTCTCTCAGTTTAAAACAATGTATTTTTAAGCCATGTATGGTGGCATACCACTGTAATCCCTGTTCTTGGTAGGCTGAGACAGAAGAATCATAGGTTTGGGGCCAACCTCAGCAACTTAGCGAGACCCTCAGCAACTTAGCGAGACCCTCAGCAACTTAGTAAGACCCTGTTTAAAGATAAAATATGAGCTGGGCGTGGTGGCGCACGCTTGTAATCCCAGCATTCGGGAGGCTGAGACCAGAGGATCCGGGTTCTCAGCCAGCCTCAGCTACCTAGTGAGGCACTCTGCAACTTAGTGAGACCCTGTTTCAAACTAAAGAATAAAAACTAGGGCTGGGGGTATAGCTCAGAGGTAGAATGCCCCTGAGTTCAATCCCCAGTACCGAAAAAAAAAAAATGTATGCAGTAGGCACTGCATAAATGGTACTCTCTTTTCTCCTAAGTTTTTTCACACCTAACCTTTTGCAGTAAACACTGTTGCTCCATTTTATAGTTGAGCAAACTGAGGTTCAGATGCAGAGCGGCCTGCCCAGGACGGCACAGGGAGCCACCGGTGCACTGAGCCGACCCAGGGCCTCTCAGCGGGGCAGGGGCAGGCCCGGGAGCCAGGACAGGCAAAGCAGGGGCGCATGGGGAGGAACCAGCGGCTTGGCCGGGCGCCCGAGATCACAGAACACTGGCCCCAGGCAAGTCCTTTGTCTCTGGAGAGACTCAGTCCAGGGCCCGGTGTGTGATGTGAAGACACATCTCTCCCCTGGGCCCGCCGGGTGACAGGCCGACTCTGAGCACGGCTTTGCCCACGCCAGGGTGGGCTGGAACCCCTTCAGGAGCGTGGCTGAGACTGGAGTGGAGCTGGGCTGTGTCCCCACCCTCCGCAAGGTCCCTTCCCTCCTGGAGAGGCACAAGTGGCCCCTGCGCTTGTATGAGACACCTGCTGTGTGCCCTGCCTGGGGCCGCTCCCTCTCACCCGTGAGCTGAGCCGGGCCTGTCACAGTCCTGTGAGGAGACACTGTGCCCCTCGCCAGCCCGGACACCCAGGGTAAGTGAGATTGAAGAGACAGAAAAGACCGGGCGTGGTGGTGCACGCTTGTAATCCCAGTACTTGGGAGGCTGAGACAGGAGGATCCAGGTTTGTGGCCAGCCTCAGCTACTTAGGGAGGCCCTCTACAACTTAGTGAGACCCTGTTTCCAAATAAAGACTAAAAGATTGGCCTGGGGGTGTAGCTTGAGGGTAGAATGCCCCTGGGTTCAATCCCTAGTACTGCCAAAAAAAAAAGAAAAGAAAAGCAGCCACCATTTCAAGGAAAATATCACAAGATTCTAACCCCCCTGGAAATGGACAGAAACTTAGAGAAAGGCGCTGAGCTCCAGCTCTGCCCGAGGAACAGAGCCCTGGGTCATAGGTCAGGGGACCCGCGTTGGGTGGGGTGTGTGGATCTGTGCAATGCCAGCTGTCTGTGGTGGGAAGGGCAGCGTCTACAGGGAGAGGGAAGGGCCCGCTCGTGCAGGGGTGGGTGGCCTGTGATCCACCTGCCTGCCCCGGGCTGCGGCTGCCGGGGGGGGGGGCCAGGCCTGGGGATCCCCCTCCCCACTACAGGGTAACAGGCAAGGGAACCCACCAGCTACAGGGCACCGCAGAGGAGTGGGCAGGACACACCTGGCTCCCACCCCGCAAGGCACCAAGCCCCGGCCAGCTGTGCAGAGGCCAGGGTGGCCCCAGGGGGGGTCAGCGGTGCTCAGGGAAAGGGGCCCCATCTCACCTCGGGCACGTGGCTGAGTCAGGAGTGTTAGACCCCCCACCCCCCATACATACACACACACACACGCACACACACACACACACACACACAAACACACACACTTGCCTTTCTTGACTTTCATCTTAAAACCCGGGTCTCAGCGATGACCCAGAGCCAGGGCCGAGGTACCCTGAGTAGGGACTCCAGGGCAGACAGCTGTGACACCTGGGACTGTGCCCGGAGGAGCCGCACTCAGCCCACCTGCCGCCCGAGCTGTGGCCCCAGCCTGGAGCAGTGACAGGGACCCTGCTGCCCCAGGACAGCTCGAGCTGCAGGCCAGGGGTGGGGCGGCCACTGGACAGTTCCTCGAGGTCCCTCAGGGAGCGCAGAGGGGCTCTGGGGAGGGTCCTGTATTCCAATCCCAGCTCCCAATCCTTTTGGTAATGATTTTATTGAGATGTAATTCATGTACGTGTGATTCCCGATTTACAGTGCTTGGTTCCTAGCTGTTACCGTCGTCACAGATTGTGCGACGACCATCGCCACAATCGATTCCAGGACATTTTTCAGCACCCCAAAGAAGTCCCATCCCTGTTAGCAGTCATGCACACCCCGTCCCCCAGCCCCTAGCAACCACAAATGTATTTCCTTTTTCTATAGATTTGCCTCTTCTGAATATCCCAAATGAGTGGAATCAGGTCCTACGTGGCTGTTTTGTGCCTGGCTACTTTCACTTAGGATAATACTTTCATCTATGTTATAGCCTGTGTTGATACTTTTAACTGCTAAGTAATATTCCATTGTATGGACATACCACATTTTATTGATCCATCCATCAGTTGGTGGACACTGGATTATTTCTTCTTTATGGCTATTATGAACCTATATTTTCACTTGTCTTGGCCATACATTTAGAAGTAAAATCACAACTCTACATTGAATTTTTTTTTTTTTTTTGATACTGGGGATTGAACCCAGGAGTGTTCTACTTCTGAACTACATCCCCAGTCCTATTTTATTTTTTATTTTCATACAGGTTCTCACTAGGTTTCTGAGAGCCTCGCTAAATTGCTGAGGCTGACCTTGTACCTGAAAACCTCCTGTCTCAGCCTCCCCAGTACCGGGATGATAGGCATGCATGCACACTGCACCTGGCTACCTTGAAGCTTTTGAGCACCTGTCCGACCCTTTGCCACAGCGGCACACCATGTCCCGTTCCCACCGGCGGTGTCCATGATCCGGCCTCCACAGCCTCCCCGTCAGCCTCCCATTTGATCGCAGCCCCCCGGTGCGTGCAAACCAGCATCTCGCGTGGCTTTGATTTGCACTTCCCCCAAGACCAAAGCTTCTAGGCACCTTCTCCTGCACTTACGGGCCATCACTGCTTGGCGTAGGGACCTGAGCCTCAGTTTCCCCATCTGTCAAAGGGGACGGCATCGGCCTCCCGGGCTGTGGTGAGGGTCGGCGAGCCAGTGCTCAGGGTCCCTCCTACGACAGCTGGGGCGAGAGGGGGCTGGGGAGGAGGTTCCTGTGAGTCCCAAACCCCACCGGGAAGGGACAGCTGTCGTAAGAGAAGATGCTCGCTGACACCGGCCAGGCCTGGGTGTCGCCGGGCAGCTCGAGGGACACAGCGCCCAGACGGCACACTCCGGGGAGGCCAGGCATCCGGGAAGGGGCTCGTGCCTCTGATCTCACCGAGGCGGTGACGGTGCCAAGCCAGTGGCCCTGGATGAAGAGCCCGGAGCCGTGCCCGGTGCCGCCCGATGGTCAGGCAGATAGTGTAGCCGCAGCGTGAACGGGCGAGAGGGGAAGTGTTACAATGGGCCTGGTGCAGTGGAAACAGATCCTCTCAGATAGCGAGCTCATTAGCCAGCCCCGAGGGAACAATGGCGGTCTGTGCCCCGGTCCCCTGGGGAGAAGGGAGATGGCCCCTGGACTTCCATCAAGGTCCCGGTCCCGGTGTGGACGCTGTGGCAGGCTGGGGTGTCATCCTCTTCCCTTGTCCGGCGACTGTGTCTTTGAGCACTTGCACAGCAGGTGGAGAAATGAGGGAGGGAGGGGACGGGATGAGGAACCAGAGAGACAGACGTCGGCATTGGCGGTCTGCCTCCTGGGGCTGTGTGATTCCTGCAAGCCAGAAAACCTCTCTGGGCCCTTGTCTCCTTGTGTGCGAAGGTGAGGCTGATGACATTTTACCAGGTGGCTGTGTCCGGGGCAGAGTGGGGGCACTACGGGGCTCTCGGGGCGGTTTTAGATCCATGGTCCTAAGAACAGAGCTTCTATTCTGTGCATGTGGCTTTTGAGAAACAGTACCCAGAAGGAGGGAATCGGACAGGGTTCGGAGCACGTCTAGCTTCGTTTTGTTCCGTGTCTGTGAGAGCCTTCCCCTGTTCCCAAGACTCAGCCCCCGGAGGGCAGGAAACCAGCCATCTTTGTCTGTGCAGCTGGTGAGCAGATGTTTGTTGAATGACTGATAGGCTACATGCTGGGGCTGCCTTCGAGTCAGTGTGGGGTCACCCAGGAGCCTCTATGTAGCCCGACTCTGTTGGGAGCTCTGGATTGCAGATACCACAAGCACCGCAGAGCCCAAGAGAAGAGGCCAGGGGTCGCACAGCCCCAGGGGGCCAGGGGGCTTCAGACTCCGCACCGGCTTCCCGCCTCGTGCTCACGAGAAGTTGGGCCACGGCGCTGTATCAGTCTCCTGGTGTTGCTGTGACAAACCATCGAAAACTCGGTGGCTTAAAACAACAGAAATTCAGCTGGGCGCAGTGGCGCACGCTTGTAATCCCAGGACTTGGGAGGCTGAGACCGGAGGATCCCGGTTCACGGCCAGCCTCAGCTACTTAGTGAGGTCCTAAGCAACTTAGTGAGACCCTGTTTCCAAATAAAAATTAAAATAGGGCTGGGTTTTGAGCAGAGGAGGGAGGAGACCTGGCTGGGCAGCGGTGGAGATGTTCACATCCAGAGATTCAAGTGATTCCAAGTGACAGATAAGAGACACTGAACCCCAGGCCTTTCGCAGGCCCACACTGAAGTCACTGGTTGCGGCCCTGGTGGTTGAAGCAGGCTGGGAGCCTGGGCTCGGCGTCCTGAGACAGGGTCAGTAGCCCAGCCCCGGGAGCACCCTCGCCCTCTTCTGTACCCAAAAGGCTCTCGAAATTCCAAGTCCTTGTCCCCTGATTCCCCCATGGCAAGGTTTAGAAATGGCGACCAAGCACAGTCCCACACACACATGCAGACACCCAGCGCTCGGGTCACCCCTGGGGGTGCCAGGTGGGGCCAGCGGAATTTGCATCTCAGCTGGGCGCAGTGGTGCGCACCAGAGGCTGAGGGGGGGGCAACATAGCGAGACCCCCCTCCCTCTCCAAAAAACCCCCAAATTTAGAATCTCAGATAAGTGACAATAATTACTTCATGTAAAAGAAGCACAGTTGGCCTCCATAGCTGAGGGTTCTGCCCCTGTGGCCTCAATCGTCCTGGGTGGGGGCCCTCCAGAGTTAGGCTTACAGTAGTTGCATCTGTATTATATGTGTCGACTTATTCCTGGTAATTATTGCCTAAAAGATATAGTGTAACAAGCCCTTACATAGTATCACATTGTATTGGGTATTATGAGTAACTTAAAGAAGACTTCAAGTCTATGCAAACACTAGGCCTTTTTTTTTTTTTTTTTTTTTTTTTTTTTTGCAGTACTGGGGATTGAACTCAGGGGCATTCTACCTCCGAGCTATACCCCCGGCCCTATTTTTTATTCTTTATTTTGAAACCGGGTCTCACTAAGTTGCGGAGTGCCTCACTAGGTGGCTGAGGCTGGCCGCGAACCCGGATCCTCCGGTCTCAGCCTCCCGAATGCTGGGATTACAAGCGTGCGCCACCACGCCCGGCTTATTTTTTTTATTTATTTTTTAAATAGGGTGTCTTAACTAGGCCATTTTATATAAGGACTTGCAGCATCCAAGAATTTGGGTATCCTTGAGGGTTCCTGGAACCATTCCCCCTGCCGATACAGTAGGACAACTGTATACCCCCAATACTGTTGTTTCTTGGCAACTCAAACCAGAGACTATCCTCCTTCCTGCCCCCTGCCCCAGCACCTCCCTACAAGGATCAGGCTCTCAGCCCCAGAAGCATCAGGGTCCAATTGGTGGAAAGGCTGGGCCTGAGCGGTCACCGCCCCCCAAGAGCCAGAGGGGGCCTTCTCCAGGGACGCAGTGCTGGCCTCAGTGTAGGGGCTGCGCTAGGGCCTCTGGGCTGCAGCCTGGGCCTCACTGGCTGATGAACTGCAGCTTCCAAAGGGCGGTGACCTGCCCCCTCGGCTCCCGGGCCTCCTTTAAGGAACTGATTTATGGCCCTGAGAAAGTAGAGTTTGGGGTAGAGAATGTGTGGAGCCTGATTCCAGGAAAAGCAACAGCTGCCGCCTTTAAAAAGTGCACATTAGCCGGGTGTGGTGGTGCATGCCTGTAATCCCAGTACTTGGGAAGCTGAGGCCGGAGGATCAAAGGTTCATGGCCAGCCTCAACTACTTAGTGAGGCCTTCCACAACTTAGTGAGACCCTGTTTCCAAATAAAGAATAAAATATAGGGCTAGAGGTGTAGCTCAGAGGTAGAATGCCCCTGGGTTCTATCCCCAGTACCACAAAAAAAAAAAAAAAAAAAAAAAGTGCAAATTAGCTGGGCATGGTGGTGCAAGCCGGTAATCTCAGTACTTGGAGGCTGAGACAGGAGGATCACAGGTTCCCCAGCCAGCCTCGGCAACTTAGTGAGGCCCTATTTCAAAATAAAAGATAAAACAGGGCTGGGAGTGTGACTCAGAGGTAGAATGTCCCTGGGTTCAATCCCTAACACCACAAAAATAAATAAAGTGCACATTAAGCCAGGTGTGGTGGTGTATGCCTATAATCCCAGGAGGGAGGGAGACAGGAGGATTGCAGGTTCAAGGCCAGCTGCCTCAGCAAGTCAGTGACAACCTCACCTACTTAGCGAGACCCTGTTTTAAAAAAATAGAAAGTAAAAAAGGTCAAGGGTGTAGCTCAGAAGTAGAATGCACCTAGGTTCAATCCCCAGTACCACAAAAAGAAAAAAAAAAAGTGCACATTAAACAAACCATATTCTTTTTTTTTTTTTTTTTTTTTTTTTGCAGTACTGGGGATTGAACCCAGGGGCATTCTACCTCTGAGCTACATCCCTAGTCCTATTTTTTATTCTTCAATTTTGAAACAGGGTCTCACTAAGTTGTGGAGGGCCTCACTAAGTAGCTGAGGCTGGCCACGAACCCGGATCCTCCAGTCTCAGCCTCCCAAATACTGGGATTACAAGCGTGCACCACCACACATGGCTACAAACCATATTCTAAAACTGCAGTTAAAAAAAAAATAGTGAAGCCGGAGTAAGGAAATAAACCCTGGAATGTGCGCATGCCCAAAGGAGAGGGCAGCAGAGAAGAACTTGGGCTCCACACAGTCCCAGCTTCGGCTCTCCACTCTGCCCTTTATTCGCCAATAACTACACCAGGCTGAGCCTCAGTTTCCCCGTGTGCACCAGGAGGCTCACCGCAGGCTGACTCTGAGACAGAAGAGGGTGGAGCCAGCACACGCCCCTTTCCCCCAGAGAAAGGCCACCACCCCTCCAAGACCTGCTTTCCTGCGTGTGGCCAGAGCCCCTGAACAGCCTCTACGCTGTCCTCACGTCCCCGGGGCAGGCTCTGTTTCTGTCTCACCTCTGTCCCCAGGAGCTGGCACCCAGGAAGTAGACGCTCGGTGGCAATCTTGTGATTTCACGGTTCCTCCCATGGCAAATAGGAAGCTCTTGGCATAAGAGCCATTTGCAAAGCCCTTTACAAAGCCCTGTTTCTCTGTTTTCCTCCCCACAGCCCTGCCGGCTGGGTCTTACTATGACTCCCATTTTATGGATGAGGAGACCGAGGCTGGCAGGGAGTGGATCACCATGGGGAGGTCCAGGGAGCACACGGGTTCCCCTCAGGGCTGCCAGGTGGCGAGGCCCAAACACTGCATGGCCGGGGCCTCGTGGACAGATGCCTTCCCTTCTCTGTGCCTCAGTTTCCTGATCTGTAAAGCGGAGGGGAGCTGCCGTTAGGGATGGCTAAAGCACCTCCCCCAGGCGTGCGTTGTCCCTGGCACGCCAAGCTCTGCACGTGTCTGCTGGTGTCCACACTAAGTTACTTGTGCAACGCCACCCTGATCTCCCAGCCTGGAAGGACACCTCCCTGCCCTGGCTTCCCTGCCACGGTGGCACTTGTGACTCAGGGAGGAGGTCCTCTGGGGGCTCCAGCGGGCCTCTGGGTGGGGCCCCGCATTGGCTGGCTGACAAATCTGTCTGGCTCCCTGTGCTTTGGGAGGGGACAGGGCCGCAGACAGACCCCCTGGGGCTCCCCTGGGGGGGGGGGAGGTCGCATTTTTGTTCTCTGCAGTCGGCCTCTGTTTGACTAGACTGTAAAGTCAGAGAGAGGCGGGGCGGGCGGGCAGCATGAACTCAGCCCTTCCAAGTCTCGTTTTGAGGACAAATGAGTCAGCCTGGCATCCCGGCCCAGGGCAGAGCGCGCTGGCAGAGTGCTGACCAGCCGTGTGGTCTGTGCTCGGCATTCAGCCTGGCCGGGCCTCAGTTTCCCCACCTGTCACTCGTGACGTGTAACACCCACACCACGAAGGGCTTCACAGACTTGCGAGGCCGTGTGCGAGGCCCAGCCTGTGGCAGGGGCTCCATTGAGCCCCCGGGGCCCCCCAGGACAGCAGGCACCTGCCTCTCCGGCCCGTCGGCATTACCGAGAGGGACAGGTGGCAGAGGAGAAGCTGTAAACCTAACCGCCCCCTCCCACTCATGTTTTATCTTCCTTTCATGAGGAGGAGGCTCCGCTTCCCGCTCAGAGCCAGGAACAACGGGCCTTTGTGCTCGTTCTTTCAGGAAAAGGAGGGGCGCTCCGAAGACAGGTCGGGTGCCGGGCCTTATCTTTCCTGGCAAAGCCGGGGCCTCTGGGCCAGAGCCCTGCTGGCAACCGAAAGGGAGGCATGAATAATAGAAAGGCTGGCACTGGGCCCCCGCCGGCCCGCCTGTGTCAGGGAGCAGAACCGGGTGCCCGAGAGGATGCACGGCTTCAGGCAGCCTAGGGGTCTTCGAGGCCCAGGCTGGGGGAGGGGACCTCGGGGACACCGGGCAAGGTGTCCCCTGCAGCATTACTATTGAGACCCCAGGCTTACCTCTCAGGTCCCGCAGGCTGCGCTTCCTGGGGCAAGTCACTGAACCTCTCTGAGCCCGCATCTTCTCAGCCTGGGACATTCTCATCTGTCTCTGCGGTGGTTGTGGGGGATCTGGAAGAGCCTGTGAGACACCTAGTATGCAGTAGGAGCTTGGTGGGGGCAGCTGTGGAGGAGGGCGTTCCAGGGGAGACTGAGGGCTCTGTGGCCTGTCTCCCCCACCCGGCTCTCGTTTACACTCCCCAAGGGGTGAGGACTTTCACTGACGAGGAAACGGAGGCTCGGAGAGGGCCGGCCACCTGCCCAGGCTACCCCCGGCCAGTGGCTGAGCGTGATGTCCACACCCGTGCTGGCGGCCCTCAGCCCCTCTCCCAGCCAGGGTTGGCTCTGCAAGGGGACATCTTGACGCAGAGGTGGCTGTGCTGGGTGGGTCTCCAGGCACCCAGGGGCCAGCCAGCCTGTGCTGGGCCCCGGCAGTTGCACACCAGCCCCTGGCCCGGGCTGCCTGGAGTAGCGCCCCCCAGTGGTGTCCAGGGGAGGAGCACTGACCAGGGCTGACCCCTTCTGATCGAAGGGGGTTGGAGTGGGGAGGTCAGTGGAATGGCCCACGCTGGTGGCGAAGTCACAGGGCTGGCTGCCCGGCCCTGCCTGCTCTCGCAGGGACGTGGGAGGTGGGGGTGACCCACAAGGCCACTCAGCCAGTCCCACTGTGAGTCACTCTCTGGCGGAAGGCCGAGGCGGAGGCTGAAGGAGGCTTCTGGCTGGGGACCCCAGGCCCGACAGCTCGTCACTGCCCTTGCTCTCCTGGTGGGTTTTAGTTCCTTTGGGAATCTGGTTAGCAGATCCTGGATTGGATGCTCAGACGGTTTCCAGCTGAAGTTCTGAGCCCACCCTTAAAGCACACCAAGGCCTCCAAGGCTCCAAGGCTCCAATTTCCTGTACCTAAAACCTTTGGCCATTGGTTTTTTTTTTTGTACTGGAGATCGACCCCAGAGACATTCTACAAGCTACATCCCCCAGCCCGATTTTATTTCTTATTTGGAAATAGGGTCTCCCTAGGCTGCTGAAAGCCTCACTAAGTTGCCGAGGCTGGATTTGAACCTGCGATCCTCCTGCCTCAGCCTCCCAAGTACTGGGATGCGTGCGCCACCACGCCCAGCCTGGCCAGTGGTTCTCTAACCTCGGCGGGCATTAGAGGCACCTGGTCCAGGGGAGCAGGTCAGGTGACATATTCTGAGCCAGGAGTGTGGCTGCAAGGCTGAGAGGAGGAGATCTTTAGGGCCCACGAGTTCAAGATCAGCCTGGGCAACAGTGAGACCTTGCCTGCTCCCCCCCACCCCGCCCCCCAAAGAAGACATATTCCAGACCTGTGGAATCTGAATCTTGGGCTTCCTTGGCCCTAGCATTTGAGACCCGCTGTCTCAGTGCCTTTGCACACACTGGCGGGGATTCTTGATTCCGATCACGCCCACTTTGTCATGTCCACACCCACAGGGCTGCGCCACATGTACCTGCACCCTCGAGGGGGCATATGCGTAGACACTCATCTGCACAGACTCCAGCCCACGTTCTTGGGGCACACACACTGTTGTGTCAATAGGAACATGCAGACAGACACATGTACAGCCAGGACCTGCTATGTGATTTGCAGGGCCCAGAGCAAAATGCACACGTGCGTGAATTCTTCAGAATCTCACAACGGTGACAGCAGAGCATGAAACCTGGCCAGAGCCCTGTGGGACAGCACAGGTCACAAGTCTACAAAACTGGTCTTGGACACACTCAGATGTAGCATTTGCACACATCTGGGGCCCTCTCGGAAGACTGTGTCCCAGGGTACAAATGCCCACGATGTACACTCATGTGCACACACACTCAGCATCGTATCACACAGGCTCACACGCAGCAAGGTTTTAAAATGACTTTTTAGTAGTAAGGCGGGGAGATGCATGCCTGTAATCCCAGTACTTGGGAGGCTGAGACAGGAGGATTGCAGATTCACAGCCAGCCTCAGCTACTTAGTGAGGCCCTTTGCAACTTAGGCCCTATTTTAAAATAAAAGAATAGCCGGGCGTGGTGGCGCAAGCTTGTAATCCCAGCATTCGGGAGGCTGAGACCGGAGGATCCGAGTTTGCGGCCAGCCTCAGCTACCTAGTGAGGCACTCCGCAACTTAGTGAGACGCTGTTTCAAAATAAAGAATAAAAAATAGGGCTGGGGGTATAGCTCGGAGGTAGAATGCCCCTGAGTTCAATCCCCAGTACCGCCAAAATAATAATAATAATAATAAAATAAAATAAAATAAAAGAATAAAAAAAAAGGGGGGGTGTAGCTAGGAGGTAGAATGCCCCTGGGCTCAATCCCCACTACCATAAAAAATTAATTAATTAATTAATTAATTAATTAATTAATACAATACAGAAATAAAATGACTTTTTAGTAGTAAGGCATGGAGATGCACGCCTGTAAACCCAGTACTTGGGAGGCTGAGACAGGAGAATCAAGACTGAGGACAACCTAAGCAATGTAGCAAGACTCTCAGCAACCTAGGGAAACCCTATCTTAAAACAAAACATAAAAAAGGCCTGGGAGCGTAGCTTGGAGGTAGAATGCCCCTGGGTTCAATCTCCAGTATCCCCCCACTTTTTATTGGGCTGAGGAAGGGTGCTGGCTAGCGTTTAATAAGCAAAATCAAAGTTGAGTCATCCGAGTTGCTTGTAGCAAGAAACGCCAGATGGAGAATTATATGAATCACTGTCTTGGGTTTCATGAGCAACATTTTAATTGGGTTGTGACTAGTTTGGGAAAAACTTTTATGCACTCCCCCCATCCCAAATCCAAATTAAACCCGCGCTTATTTCATGCTTCCAAGACTACAAAGCTCCCTGAATAAAATGTAGACTTAAAGAATTTTGCAAATACGCTTCTCTACCAAAGTACAATGCACGGGGCAGCTCTTTCTTCCTAGGAATGAGAAGGAGGGAAACTCAGGTTTATTGAGCGGCTACTATGCGCCAGCCCGTGTTCAGTGATGTGCACATATATTCCATAGACCACTATTTGTAAGCACCAGGCACCGTACTTGGCATACAGTAGGTGCATAGTAAATAGGAGGTTAGAGCTGCGTTTCATCGGGGTCTAGGAGCCCACTAACTGTAAGTAAGGCGCACATCATTTTCTGGGCATCAGGAAAGAAAAGCCCTGCCCTTTAAACCTGGGCATCAGCTAAGACATACGGGCAGGAAGTCAACCCCTATCTCAGAGGCCAGTCAAAGTATGTCTTAGAGTCAATGGGAGCCAAGGCCTGTCAAGGAGGGAGTCCCTCGCTGGTCCACAGATGGGGAGACTGCGGACCGAGCAGTACCCTGCCGAGGGGGCTTTGTGGTTTTGATGTTAGGTATTTGGAGGCTGAGGGGGGGGCCGAGTTCCACCAACACAGAGAACGTGCAGTAGCACCCACTGTGTTGGAGCATTGCTTTGGGTGTGGGGAGGGAAGGGAACTGCCTCAGTTTCCTCTGAAATATTGCTCAGGAGCCCAAATTTGTGCAGCCCGGGCGTTCGGAGGCTCCCCGAGATGGAGGCTTCATTCTTTGCATCTGCTCACAGTTGAGCAAAGGCAGGCCCTTGGGAATATTTTCTTCAAAGCAAGTTTTAGGGATCAGTAGTCATTTTGAGGACTGGAGGCTTGCCCTGAGCCGCACCTTCACGCAATGATTCATTATGTGAGGGGTTTTCACAGCCGGCAACTGGCCTTGGAAGGCAATGAGCTCATGAATATTCATGGCTGGTCCTCATAAATTATGCATTCCATACTGTGTCTTCTCCCGAGAGGCCAAGGAGGGCTGAGTGATTTTCAGCCCAAGGCGACAGAAGGCTTGCTCACAAGGACTTCTTGTGAAGCCCGATCCCTCCCTCCCTCTCTCCCCATCACAATGAACACTCGGGGTGCCACCCCGGCGCTGTTAAAACCTGGACTCTGGTTTGCAAAGCAACTGGAGTTTCCTTGGTTGTGGCTTCCCTGGTGGCGACGCTGGTGGGTCTGGAGGGGACTGTCCAGGTTAGAGCAGGCCTGTGCTTCATTAGACCAAGGCCAGTCCTGGCTTCAGGCCCCTAGATGTTGCAAGGGTGACCTCGTGGAGGCCCCAACAGCTGGAAAGCTGCCGCCAGATGTGCGATTTGCATGTTCTCCGAATTGGAGTATGCTCAGGTGTCCTGTCAGAGTGTCACCGACTGGGCTGGGAGTCAGGGTGGGGTCTGGATTCCAGCAGGAACAACAAGGAAGGAAGGAAGGAAGGAAGGAAGGAAGGAAGGAAGGAAGGAAGGAAGGAAGGAAGGAAGGAAGGAAGGAAAGGAGGCTCAGCTTTCCCTAAGGCAGGTGTCTTGGGCAAGCAGAGGGGCCCTCCCCTCTCCCACCCCTCCTCGAGCTGGGCTTTGCCCCCCAGAGATGTCGGAGCTGGAGCTGGGCACACACAGGGCACACTGGCAACAGGGTTGGGGGTTCGTGGGGCGCTCTGCATGGCCTGCATGCCTGGGGGTCGCCTCTCTGGTCCCCGTTGGGGCCTCCTGCTCCTGCCCGTGTGACTTCACCGGCTCTCCTGGTTCTCTGCCGGTGAGGCTGCCCTTCCAGCCCGGGCTCGGCTGGCCCGGAGCGCAGGTCTGGGTGGGTAGTGGGGGGGGGGTCGCACTTTTTTGTGAGTCCCCTTCCATGACTGCCATCCGTGGCCACATGTGTGGGCATTTCTGACACTCACCAACAGCTCCGGGAAGAGTCAACCCTCTGACAGTCCTGACCAAGCCAGACAGGGAAGGGGGGTCCTGGCCAGCGGAGAGGTGGCCATGCTGGGTTTGTGCCTTGTCCTTCTGGGCTTGGCCACCGTCTCCAGCACTGTTTTGCTGGACTGTAACTATCTTTGGTCACAGGAGGGCCTGAAAAAGCTGCCTCAAAAAACATTACTTAGCCGGGTGTGTTGGCGCACGCTTGTAATCCCAGCATTTGGGAAGCTGAGACAGGAGGATCTGGGTTCGCAGACAGCCTCAGCTACCTAATGAGGCACTCTGCAACTTAGTGAGACCCTGTTTCAAAATAAAGAATAAAAAATAGGGCTGGGGATGAAGCTTGGAGGTAGAATGCCCCTGAGTTCAATCCCCAGTACTGGAAAAAAACAAACAAACAACAACAACAAAACATTACCTACATCTATGGCTCAGTGGGGCTAACTGGGCATGGTGGTGCACACCTGTAATCCCAGTACTTGGGAGGCTGAGACAGGAGGATCGAATTTCAAGGACAGTCTCAGCAACTTAGTGAGAACCTCAGCAACTTAGTGAGACCCTGTTTCAAAATTTAAAAATAGGACTTCGGGTCTAGCTCAGAGGTAGAATGTCCCTAAGTTCAACCCCTAGTAACACACACACACACACACACACACACACAAAGAGCCATCATGGGCTAGCTAGGCTTAAACCATTTCTTTGGGGGAAAATCACTTCCAAGTGTGCATAAAAATCAAAACCTCCACAGAAAATCGGTTAAACAAAGAAAAGAAGATAGAAGCAGCTCTGGTCCCTCCTGTGCAGATCCACCTCTGGCCCCTGGTGCCTTTCTCTCCTCTCTGTTCCCGGCAGAGTTGGCCCATCCAGCCGCTGGTGCAGGGGCGCCCCTGCCTCCCTCCCTGGTCTTTCCATCCCAGGCGCCGCCCACATTGCTGCACTATCATGACAATGACGGCTCTGAAAGACGTGGAACCTGGAGGGAAATAAGCCGGCTTTCTGCGTGAACCATTCCCCTATGTCACGCACCACTGTGCAGGCTTTTAAAAAGTCACTGTTCAGCCGGTGTGGTGGCACACGTTTGTAATCCCAGCATTCGGGAGGCTGAGACCGGAGGATCTGGGTTCGCGGCCAGCCTCAGCTACCTAGTGAGGCACTCCACAACTTACTTAGTGAGATTCGGTTTCAAAATAAAGAATAAGAAATAGGGCTGGGGGTGTAGCTCGGAGGTAGAATGCCCCTGAGTTCAATCCCTAGTGCCAAAAAAAACAAAAACAAAAACAAAAAATAAAAAGTCACTGTTCGAAGGAGGGACTTTCTGTCTCCCACTAATTTAATTCTCGGTCACATGACTAATCCAGGACTGCTCTCAACTCACCTCTTTTCCACACAGCCAGCAGCACGCAGGCGCAGACAGAGCACACTTGTTCTCACCGGGAGGGCCTTGGTGACATCAGGGGAGTCAGCGCCACCCCAAACACAAGCTGCAGTCGCAGTAGTGATCGAGGTCTGAGTCAGCCCCTCTCGGAGGCGAGGCCGACCTCAGACCTTGGGTCCCAGCTTCGAGGTGCGGTTGGGCACCCGTGGGGGGCAGAGCTGGGTTTCTGACATGGATCGGTCCACTTGAGAGCCTCTGCGTGCACCTGGCTCTCCGCTGCTGCTGAAACAATCAAGGCCCGACCTTGGGCGCCTCAGGAAACCAGGGAGAAAGAAAAATGAGGCGGCATGGACAAATCCAGAAGCCCTGGGAGACTGTCGATAATGCCCCAGTGTGTGGAACGGTTCCTCTGTGCCGGATACTCATCCACAAACTTTACAAGTGATACTCTATATTATTATTAATTAATATTATTATTATCCTCGCCTTCCAGATGAGGAAACTGAGGCTCAGAGAAGCTCAGTAACTTGGGCAGAGTCAGGATTTGAACTCAGGCCCCCTGACTCCAAACTCTGTCATTATAACCACCTCCCTCCTGTGGGCTCTATAAGTTCAACTCCACTTTATACCCCTGCAAGGTTGCTGGAGCGGGGTGTTCCCGTGGAAGGGGTTCGATTAACGCCTGTTAAAGGGATGCGCTATGGTCGGCTTTTCCATCCCTGTGATCAAAACACCTGCCATGAACAGCATCAAGGGGGAAACGTTTATTTGGCTCATGGTTCAGAGGCACCGTCCACAGATGGCCAACTCCAAGGTGGACACCATGGCGGCGCTATGGGGCGGAGGGAAACTGGGCTCAACTCAGTGGTGGTAGGAGAGAGGGAGAGAGGAAAAGAAGGAGGGAGGGTGAGAGAGAGAGAGGAAATAACCAGGGACAAATATAGTCCCCAAGGCCACACTCCCAGTGGTCCAGCTCCTCCACCCCTGCCCTCGATTACCGCCCAGTAAATCCACTCACATGACTAGTCCTTCCGTGGACTCTCTATTGATGAGATTAGAGCTCTGATCCAACTATTGCTCTTCTAAACATTTCACATTGTCCCACGCGCGCTTTTAGAGGGGACGTTTTGCATTGAAGCCTTAACCGGAGGGCCCAGCGCCCGACAGGCGTCACGCTTTTGGATAATGCAGAGGAAGACGGGCTGGTGAGCGGGGCAGCAGGTTTCTTTTTTGGTACTGGGGATTGAACTCAGGGGCATTCTACCTCCGAGCTATACCCCCAGCCCTATTTTTTATTCTTTATTTTGAAACCGAGTCTCACTAAGTTGCGGAGTGCCTCACTAGGTAGCTGAGGCTGGCCGCAAACCCGGATCCTCTGGTCTCAGCCTCCCGAATGCTGGGATTACAAGCGTGCACCACCACGCCCGGCTAGTAGCAGGTTTCAAACACAGGCCCGCCGTGACGATCTTGAGTGTCGTGCCTGGTTCCTGGGCAAAGCCGCCCGGGTCCCGTGCCTCCCTCGCCTGGCAGCCTGCTCTTCTGCAGATGAGGCAAGCAATGCTGAGAGAGAAGGAGGCACGGCTGGAGCCCAGCCCCGGAGTTCTGCCCCCTCCAAGCGTCCCTCTGCCATCCACCCGGGGGGGGGGGACAGGTGGTGCCCTCCCAGCCGGAGCCTCCCTGCTCCCGCTCCCACCGACCCAGCTCCAGGTCCAAGTCTGCCATGCTGGGTGGGCCCTTGCTCTGAAAGTCTCCAGCAGCCATCCCTACCAGGGGCCTTCTCCCCCCATGGTCCCTTCTCCAAGGGCACAAAGCCTGCGCTGCCTCTACCGTGTGTCTCTCCCAATGGAGGGGCGAGACACGTGCTGGCTGCACCGCCTTCGGGGCCAGGTCTTGGGTGAGACTTCATTCACGGCCTCCTGGGTGCCTGAGCCGGGCATAGCTGTGCCCACACTACCCACCAGGAAGCCAGGCTTCACACTCAGAGGAATGCACGGAGCCTCCACTTTGGAGAAAGGCCAGGTCAGCCTTTGAAACAAGGCTGCCCAGCTTCCTGCGGGGCTGGAGGTGCAGGCAGGCAGAGGTCTGTCTGGAAGCCAGGGCTTCTTGTCTGTCCTGTTTCAGCAGATGACAGCACGAAGGAACTGTGCTGCCCTTGGCAAAGGCGCCGTCCTGCCGTGTGTCTGAAGGAGCCCACTTTCAGGCAGGTCCCTGGTCCCAAGCAGAGTGGGCTGCGGGTGGGCTTCGAGGCATATTCCGAGGGACAAATCATCTCTGCACCCAAGTGTGCCGCCCTGGGGGGCTTCCTGGGGTTCCAGAACAGGAGAGCCCTGCAACCCACCCCTTGAATGCATTATTTCTCCATCAAAAGACTGTCAGCTTTGGGAAATGTAAAAAAGACACATCGATGAATGTCATGGGACAGAGTTGAACACAAACACAAACACATACCGCGTATCTGGCCTGTGATGTGAGGGTGAACGAGAGGCTGCTGTATATGGAGGGGGGACCCCCAACCCCCAAGCCCCAGCCCCCTGTCCAGGGGAGCGTCCTGGAGGGAGGAGGCCTGCAGGAGGCCAGGGGAGGTGGCTGCACCCGCAGGGTCTCGCCAGTGCATTGTCACCTGTCCTTTGTCAGCTTTGTTCTTGCTGCCCATGGAGGAAAGCGGTCCAATAGCCTGGATCAGAGCGCCAAAGAGAATGAGTCCCACTCGGGGGCTGTTAGAGGCGGAGAAGCCAGGAGCCAGGGGCCTGGAGACTTCAGCGAGCATCAGGACCACCCAGAGAGATGCCGGCCCACCGGGTCCACGCGCCCGGGGTGCGCTGGCGGTTGGAGGAGTGGGCTTTGCGCGTCAGGGCAGCGTGAGGACCTTCCCAGCACTGGACTCCAGGGGGCTCGTGAAAGACTGAGCCAAGGGAGGCCCGGGCAGGGGCGCTGGAGGGGACCTTCCAGGGTGCTGAAGGAGGCCATCCACCCAGGGTGGGGACGGAGCGGGGCACAACCTGGATTCCAGTCCCGGCTCCTGGCAGACAAGGTTCTCCACGCCACACGCTCAGTGGGGTACGCCCTGTGCTCCCTGATAGGCCCTGAGCCTGGGCAGCAGCAGGTGCAAGCCAGAGGACAGGGTGACACGGCCACCGTGCTGCCCATTCCTGTGACGGTAGGGTTTGTTGTTGTTTTCAGTACTGGGGATTGGACCCAGGGATGTTCTGCCTCCTAGCTATATCCCCAGGCCTATTTTATTTTCTAGTTTGAAACAGAGTCTTTGCTAAGTTGCAGAAGGCTTTGCTGAATTCCTGAGGCTGGCCTTCAATCTGGGAGCCTCCTTTCTCAGCCTCCCAAGTACTGGGATTACAGGCGTGCACCACCACGCCTGGCTTCAGCATTCTTTTAAATCTCTGAAATACACATAATACAGTGTACTGTCTTAACCATTTTGTGTGTGTGTATGGTACTGGGGATTGAACCCAGGGGCATTCTATCTCTGAGCTACACCTCCAGCACTATTTTTTATTCTTTTTTTTTTTTTTTTTTTTTTTTTTTTGCGGTACCGGGGATTGAACTCAGGGGCATTCTACCTCCGAGCTATACCCCCAGCCCTATTTTTTTTATTCTTTATTTTGAAACCGAGTCTCACTAAGTTGCGGAGTGCCTCACTAGGTAGCTGGGGCTGGCCGCGAACCCGGATCCTCCGGTCTCAGCCTCCCGAATGCTGGGATTACAAGCGTGCGCCACCACGCCCGGCTTATTCTTTATTTTTGAAACAGGGTCTCAGTAAGTTGTGAAGGGCCTCACTAGGTAGCTGAGTCTGGCAGCGAACCTGGGATCCTCCTGTCTCAGCCTCCCAAGTACTGGGATTACAAGCGTGCGCCACCACGCCCGGCAGTCTTGACCATTTGTAAGTGCCCCATTGAGTGACATTAAGACGATTCACACCACTGTGCCGGCATCAACCACAGTCCCTCACACTTCATCTTGTAAAACGGAAACTCTGATCTCATCAAATTGCCCTCGCCTCCCAACCCCCGGCCCCCGGTAACAACCATTCTACTTTCTGTTTCTGAGAAGTGACTACTTTAGATACGTCACAGAAGTGGAATAAAGCAGTATTTGTCCTTCATGTCTCTTATTTCACTCAACATAATGTTCCTAAGATTCATCCGTGTCGTACCGTGTGTCAGAATCACCCCCCCCCTTTTGTGTGTGATATCAGGCATTGAACCCAGGGGCATTCTCCCTCTCAGATGCACCCCCCAGCCCTATCTTATTTTTTTTTTTTTGAAACAGGGTCTCACTAAGTTGTGGAGGCTGGCCTTGAACCTGTGATCCTCCTCCCTCAGCCTCCCAAGCACTGGAAATACAGGTGTGTGACACCATGCCCAGCTATTTTCTTCTTTTTAGGGGCAGAGTAATATTCCATTGTATGTACATACCAGATTTCACGTGTCTACTTAACTATTGATGGATATTTGGACTGCTTCCATCTTTTGGGAATGTGACATGGGGGTGTGCAAATATCTGTGCAGGTCCCTGTGTTCAATTCTTTTGGTTCTATACCCAGAGGGAAAATTGCTAGATCATATGGTAATTCTATCTTTAATTTCATTTGAGGACTTCAATCAACAATTCTCATCACACTCTTCCAAGTAACAATTTTTTTTTTTGTGGTACTGGGGATTGAACGCAGGGGCATTTTACCTCAGAGCTACACCCCCAGCCCTATTTTTTATTCTTTATTTTGAAACAGGGTTGCACTAAGTTGCGGAGCGCCTCACTAAGTAGCTGAGGCTGGCCGCGAACCCAGATCCTCCGGTCTCAGCCTCCCAAATGCTGGGATTACAAGCGTGCGCCACCACACCCAGCTCCCAAGTAACAATTTTTTTTAGGAATGCTTACCAATAAAACAACACAAGCTGGCCACTGCCTGCTAGCATGATACGATGTCCATGGAGGAACAGCTCAGGACTCTAGACCTAAAAAACAGATTGGAACCCTGCACCACTGAAATTCTATTGGACAACGTTCAACGTCTGCCCAAGTCAACATCAATAATTTGTTTCACTTGGCGAGGAGAGATGTTTAAAATTTAATGCAGCCAGCAGAGCAGATTTCCACAAGCCCATGCTGCCAAGCAGTAACCCCGCTAATAAATGGCCGGTGCTTGTCTTGTAAGGAGAATGTTTGCATGGAGAGAGGGGGTCAGTCTCTAATGGGACAGCGATGGCCAGGGGCTCCGACAGGAAGCGGGGTGCAATCCATCATTCTGGGGAGTTTACTTTGAAAAGGCAGTGTGGCAGTGGGAGTCACAGTTTTCCGAAGGTCCTCTAGCTGCCTCTGCTGATTCATCTTCCCATAATTCCCCCACCGCATAATATTTTCCCATCACCATGGTGACTGTGCGAGGAGGAACTTCAGGGTTCACTTAATTCACCAAACCAAGATTGGACTTCGGCCGAACGTGGGCTCCGGCTTTATATTTTAAAGAGGAGCATCAGTAGCCAGGACGCAGTGGTGCAAGTTTGTAATCCCAGTACTTGGGAGGCTGAGACAGGAGGATTGCAGGTTCAAGGACAGCCTCAGCAAGTAGTGAGACTCTCATCGACCTAGCGAGACCCTGTTTCCAAATAAGAATTAAAATCGGGCTGGGGTGTAGCTGGAAGGTAGAATGCCTCTGGGTTCAATCCCCTACCACAGGAAAAAAAAAAGAGAGAGAGAGTCGGAGTTCTCTCAGCAGATCTCACGATAGCTGAGAGGACCCCATAATCAGGGAATCGCAGCTGGCAGCTGGCCCTGCTTCCAGCACTTTCTAGTCATTGATGTTGAGCCAGACTTCCTCTCTGGGACTCTGTTCTCTCCTCTCTGAAATGGGATGAGTATAGGTGTTAAGGTTCTCTGGGGAATCAGTTGAGAAAATGCAAGGTATTTGCAAATTGTGAAAGCGTATTCAAAACAAAACAAAACACCTAAGCAAAACCCAAAACCCCGATCCCTTGTTCCAGGCCAGGGTACGGCTGGACGGCCTACCCCGCCCTGTCACTCGCACGCACACGCCTGTGACTTCCTAGGGGACAGGGGCTGTGCTTCGTATTTATTCCGAACCCCCTGTTTCGCCAGGCACATGACTGCTCAGGGTAGGCAGCAGGAAATGCTTGAATTTAAATATGGATCAAGGAAATGCTTGCCGAGGCCCTTCTGCACCGTGTTGTGGGGCGCGGAGATGGGGGTCGCCCTGGATTGAAGATGCGCCTTTGATTTCCTAGCAGCTCCGTGCAGGGGTGGTGGGGAAGGATCACCCCCGAGCTACAGACGTGCACAGAATGCAAGATTCCTCCTTACATACCAGACACCTTTAAAACCAAAAAAAAAAAAAAAGGCGTATCCTGGAGGAGAGGAAGCACAGTCACTATAAATGCCCTCAGCAGCGTGTGCTGCCCTCACACGTGACCCAGAGGAAGCGGAGTTCATTCTGCACGGGAGGTGGGCTCTCAGGGGCTTCACGGAGTGGCTTTCTGAGCCAAGGTGATGAGGTCCAAGCCAGGGTGGGAGGGTGAAGGGTTGTGGGGTTGGTGGCGTTGCCTGGAAGGAAGAGACTTCAATTGGGGGATTGAACCTAGGGGCATTCTACCTCCGAGTTACACCCCCAGTTCTATTTTTTTATTCTTTATTTGGAAACAGGGTCTCACTAAGTTGCGGAGGGCCTCACTAAGTAGCTGAGGCTGGCCGAGAACCCGGATCCTCCGGTTTTAGCCTCCCAAGTACTGGGATTACAAACGTGAGTCACCACGCCCACTGAGGCTCTCACTTTATTTTTTTATTTTATTTTTTGTGGTACTGGGGATTGAACTCAGGGGCGTTCTACCTCCGAGCTACACCTCCAGCCCTATTTTTATTCTTTTATTTGGAAACAGGGTCTCCCTAAGTTGCAGAGGGTCTCACTAGGTAGCTGAAGCTGGCCGCGAACCCGGATCCTTCGGTCTCAGCCTCCCGAATGCTGGGATTACAAGTGTGTGCCACCACGCCCGGCTCACTTTAGATGTAAGGAGAGTCCTTCGAGGCTCTCTCTCCCGGGAGACACCAGCTGGGGGTGGGAGAGGTCTTTATACTGTCCTCGCTTCCCTTTCTCCTTGCCTGGGAGTGCAAATGGGGCTCAGTTGAACCTAATTTGGCCCTTGCCAGCCCCTCCAGCTGCATTCCCCCCTTCTGTCTCCTCCAAGTGCTGGTGTCACACAAACCCATGGTGTCACACGAACCTTCCCGCCTCTCTAACTTGCTTAGTGTGCTCTTCTCTCTGTGCCCGTCCAGTTCTGGCGACACCTAAGTTCTGTGTATGTGTGTGTGAGCATGTGCGCATGTGTGCATATGCACACAGGTTGTACTGGGGGTTGAACCCTGGGGGCCTTCTACTTCTGAGTGGCACCTCCAGCCCTTTTTATTTATTAATTTTTTTTTTTTAATAGGGTCTCACTGCTGGGCTCCGTGGCACATGCCTGGAATCCCAGTACTTGGGAGGATGAGACAGGAGGATCACAGCTTCAAAGCCAGCGTCGGCAACTTAGTGAGACACTGTTTCAAAATAACAAATAAGAAGGGTTAAAGCCGGGTGTGGTGGCGCACACTTGTAATCCCAGCATTTGGGAGGCTGAGACCAGAGGATCCGAGTTGGAGGCCAGCCTCGGCTATCTAGTGAGGCACTCCGCAACTTAGTGAGACCCTGTTTCAAAATAAAGAATAAAAAATAGGGCTGGGGGTATAGCTTGGAGGTAGAATGCCCCTGAGTTCAAACTCCAGTACTGCAACAAAAAAAAAAGAAGAAGAAGAAGAAGAAGAAGGGTTAAGGATGTAGCTTGAAGGTAGAATGGCTCTGAGTTCAATCCCCAGCACCAAAAAAAAAAAAAAAAAAAAGAAAAGAAAAGAAGTCGAAGTTGCTGAGAGTCTTACTATACTACTACTGAGGCTGCCCTCAAACCTACAATCCTTCTGTCTTAGCCTCCCATGTTCTGGGATTACAGGCATGTGCCACTGCGCCCAGCAACACCTAAACTTTGTCATGCGATTCTTCCTGTTCCCTCTATGGTAAAGGAATTGCCCTCCTCTGTCTCTGTGGTCATTTTCTAGGAGCCAGGACTGTGTTCAAATTGCAGTGATCAGCCGGGCATGGTGGTGCACGCTTGTAATCCCAGCATTCGGGAGGCTGAGACCAGAGGATCCGGGTTTGCGGCCAGCCTCAGCTACCTAGTGAGGCACTCCGCAACTTAGTGAGACTCGGTTTCAAAATAAAGAATAAAAAATTGGGCTGGGGGTGTAGCTCGGAGGTAGAAAGCCCCTGAGTTCAATCCCT
>PVLC010010910.1:0-15237 GCA_004027655.1 Graphiurus murinus
CAGGGTTACATAGACATTTATGACATATCAATCATTGTCAGATCACAAATAGCACCACTTCTTCGTTTTACATGTATAGCCCACATTCTTAACATAGCCTGGTAAAGCAAACTTTCTAGAGTCATAAAACCATACTCCTTTAGGGTCATATATTTACTTTCTAAGAAGTAGGAGGGTCTTTCATCTATGCATCCTAGGGACAATCTCCAGACTTCGAGACGCCAATGTAGCCATAGCAGAAGAGTCAGTATAATTGCTCATATATGCAGATAGCAACTGCCAGGGGGGAGAGGGCCCAGCTGGGGTCCCACAACTCCCCTGTTTTTATTTCAGAATGTACAAAGGACTGTGCCTTAAGTTGTTTCCTACCAGGTGCTTAATCTTACCCGTTATGGGGTCTCGCTGAGTCATTCAACGAGCCCTGTCTTAGGTTGATTTGCCCTGAGAAAATCGAACCCGTCATTGACTACCAGGCCCTGTGCGAGGCAGTGCTTGCAGTTTTATTCCATGTAAATCTGCTCATATACTAACATAGGCATTGATCATAAGGCGTACAACGAGTGGTAGAATGCATAAACCTAGAATGACTATTGCTGTTGCTATGATAACTCCTCCTAGCAAGGAGGTAAACGAGGGCCAGGTAGTGACCAAAGCTTGAAGCCGATCTACAAATGTCTTAGCTGTTTCTGCCAGGTTAATAGAAATGGGCTCCGCATTACGTAGATCCAAAATTTCCGGGTGTAACTTTAACAAATCTTTTTTTTTTTCATCTTTCCCTTATTTGGTGCATTGTAATCACACATCTTTGTTAGGTACAAGCTAGTATAGGTAAAGACATCCATGCACACATTTCTCATTTACTTCAGAGTTTTTGAAGAAGATGAGTTACTGAGTTTGCCCTATGGTGTCAAACTATGGAACAATATAGATTTTCATCGATCATGTGACATTCATTGTAGTGATGGGCACATCTATTGTTCTTACATTACACTCTGTACTGCTAATACACAAAATGTTTGCTTTATTTTTTGTTTTAATTTATTTATCTATTACTGATTGGTTGATTGATTTTGGAGACAGGGTCTTGCTAAGTTGCCTAGGCTAACCTTGAACCTGCAATCCTCCCAAATCGCTGGGATTTCAGGCATGCTCCACCATGCTCAACTCAAAATATTTGCACTTACCCAGCCTTACTTAACAGTCAGGAAGCTGATGGTGCTGAGGTTTCTTATTTTGTACCTACCTTCTCTACCATGAAATTAATACCATTTTTAGCACTCATCTTGGATAGAAATTAATTTTAAGCTATTTATTATATATCTAAAATGTTTATGGTTATTAAGACAATGAAGTGTAAATAAATGGAAAATTTGCTCTGCACTAACCTTTCTTCTTTGTACAAATGTCCATGTTCTTAACAAAGATAATTATGTGGTAGCCATATCCTTCATTTTAACTTGAGGTCCTTAAAAATAAGATTGCCTTTTTTTTTTTTTCTTCAGTAAAAATTAAGCCAAGACCTCTTGTTTCTAATTTTGTAAGGTAGTAATATGGACATATTTGTAGTTTCTTTTAGAAGAGAAAAAGAAGAAAGACAAATCATTAGACTTTGTTGTGTATAGAATATTGTCTAAAGCTCTGTGATCAAAGCTTTAAATAAACAGCATTTGAAAAAAATGCTTACAACATATTATGAATCATACTTATTTAGTTTTATAGAAATGAAACAGCATATTAAAATTTAAAACTAAGAAAACATAAATTGATAGAGAAGAAAAGCCTGGATGGTTATTGATCCTATTATATTCTATAAGTAGAAAGAGAGAAGTTTAATAAATGAGTTTCATCTTCATAGATTGAAAATTTTTTAAATTTTATTAAGCTTTTTTTTTTTTTGGCAGTACTGAGGATTGAACCCAGGGGCATTCTACCTCCAAGATATATCCCCAGCCCCCAGCTCTACTTTTTATTCTTTATTTTAAAACAGGGTCTCACTAAGCTACAAAGGACCTCACTAAGTAGCTGAGGCTGGCCATGAACCTGCAATCCTCCTGTCTCAGCCTCCCAAGTACTGGGATTACAAGCATGCGCCACCCACGCCTGGCTTATTAAGCATGTTTTAATCCTCACATCTTTTCTACATTTGCTAGAGCCATCCATTATTTTCTTTTCTTTCTCAGCATCATTGATCTGTTAAAATAGATAGAAGGATTTTTTTTCTGTATCTTTTCATGAGAAGAAAAGCATTCTATGTGAACAGACTAGTATTTGAAAAGTAGAAGTCACCAACTTAAAGTCCCCTGAAGCTGCCCGTACCCATCCACATGCCCACACTTAAAGGTGCTCTGCCCTCAGTCTCCTGGTACAGCTACATACTCATTTCACATGAGATCACTAGTCAGTGTTTACACTGTTATAACCAGATATTATTCAAAGGCGATGGTCTGGTGCAGTGACACCTGTAATCCCAGTACTTGGGAGGCTAAGATAGGAGGATCACAGGTTCAAGACTAGACTTAGCAAGTCAAAGACATCCATATAATATATATATACTGTGATTTGATTTACTTTCTTGAACAATTTATCTCTGCATTATTTTATAGTTATTTGAAATGTCAAATGCTTTACTCATTCTTTGTATTTGTATATAGTCTTCCCTCCCTCTTTTTCTTCCTTACTTTTTAGGACCAACTTTTGTTTCCATTGTTTTGGAATTCTAGTCATATACTATGGTGAGGTTCCCCCCCCCCTTTTTTAATCTTTTTTTCCTGGATTCTTGGGCTCTTTCATTCTGGAAATTCATGTTTTTCAGTTTTGAGAACTTCCCTTGAAAGAATTCTTTAATAATGTCCTCTATTTTCTCTGTTCTTTTAAAAAATTCTAGGCAAGCCTTTGTGGGCCAGTTCTCAAATTGTCAATTTTTTTCCTGCTACTTTTCCATCTCTCTGTCTCTTTTGCTCCACTTCCTCAAATATATTTTCAACCCTTGTATTAAAATTCATTTCTGCTATCATGTTCCCATTTCCCAAGGGTTTGGTTCTCTTACACTCCTTTCTATAACCTTTTCTTTCATCGCTGTGATGTATTTATTTTACTTTTCTTCATTAGGTTAGTGTTTACAACATTTTGGAACTCTCTTCTCTTCCCTGCATTAATTGTTTTATCCAGGTTCCTTTTTTTGTTCTGCTTGTTTGTGATTTTAGTGGCTCTCTCTTGTGACCTTTGGCAAAGAGTTGATATTTAAAAGGCAATAGCTGGACAAGTGACACATGCCTATAATACCAGTACTTGGGTTGAGACAGGAGGATCACAGGTTTGAGGACAGCCTCAGCAATGTAATGAGACTCTCAGCAACCTAGAAAGACCCTGTTTCAAAACAAAAAATAAAAAGGGATAGGGGTGTAGCCTGAAGGTAGAATACCCCTGAGCTCAATCCCCAGTACCACAAGAAATAAAAAATAAAATAAAAGTAAGACAGTGATGAATTGATTGGGAGTTCTGTATACTTGGGTTGGGCTTTGTTAATTGGGGTCTTCATTTTAGAATTCTTCAATTGGGCTGGTTTTTTAAGGAATCCCTAAGTATCGATGCCTATTGGTCCTTTTGTCTTAATGTGTTCCATTTCTTCTTAGAGTTATCCTCCAGTATTTCTTCTAGGTCTGCAAACCTACCGATAGCATCCTCTGAGCTGACTGGGGAGAAAACCAGAGGTTTCGGTGTGCAGCACTGACACGCTGCTTCATTGTCCCCTTTCACTGTAGCACCCCATCCTCACTTGGGCCATCTGTCCCCAAGGCCAAGGTTCACCCTCTGAGAGTGAACATCTGTGTTCTGCCAAGGTACAGGAAGGCATCCATTGGGTTGAGTGGGTCAGGGATGGGGACTGAACATCTGCCTTTTAAAATACAGAAATTCAGTCAGTCTCACTGTTTTGGACCTTATCTGTACCTCCATATTCATTCTATTTATTTATTTATTTAGTGTGTAAGAGGGGAGGTACTGGGAGTTGAACCCAGGTGCATTCTACCTTCAAGCTATACCCCCAGCCCTATTTTATTTTTTATTTTGAAACAGAGTCTCACTAAGTTGTAGAGGGCCTCTCTCTAAGTTACTAAGGCTACCAGCAAACCTGAGATCCTCCTGTCTCAGCCTCCCAAGTACTGTCATTACAGGCATGCACCACCCTAGCCGTAACCCCTTCTAACACATGGTCCTGCTTCTACCCATACCTGCTCAAGTTGTAGAGCACTGACCCACTCACTGCTGCTTTTCCCCCACTGCTAGCTTAGCTTCTTACAGCTTGCTCTGGTCTCTGAATTTTCTCAGCTATTGCAATGGCTTTCAATTCTGGTTATATGTCTACAGTTCCCATGTGTAAATCTTTACCTGAATCCAGATTCTTAATCCGAATTTTCCTCTTGAAATCTCCACTTGGATAATAACCAGGCATCTCAAACTTGATATATCCAAAAGGGAGCTCCTGCTGGTCTCCCTGAAGCCTCTTCCCCACAGTGTTTCCATCTTAGTAAATGGTACACCCACCCTGCCACATGCTTAGGCTAAAAAAACCTTGATGATATCCTCAAATCTTTTCTTTCTTTTATACCCCATCATTAATCTGGCAGCAGATCCTGTTGGCTTTGCTAGGTTTGTATATTCAGAGAAATATTGGAGGATTATTCTCAGGAGAAACTGAAAAAAATATAAAGCAATTATATTATAAGCAAATGGCAGAGAATACATGGTTTGGGTTTTTAGAATAGTAAAAATATATCTAGGTATGGTGGTACATGCCTATAATCCCAGTACTTGGGAGGCTGAGACAGGAGGATCACAGGTTTGAGGACATCCTCAGCAAGTAGTGAGACTCTCAGAGGTAGAATGCCTCTAGGTTCAATACCCTCTTCCACAAAATAAAATAAGATGAATAGTAAAAATATAGGAAAACAGTACTCTCTTAGCTATATAACCATCATATATCTGTCTAAAATATCAAAAACCAAATAAACTTTGACATTTTAAACTTAACAGAAGTATTTTTTATCATGTAATTTCTACTTTGCATTTTATTCAATGAGCTCATATGGAATATCTGTGATCTGCTAGTCATTCTAAGCCCTAGGGGTGTAAGATTGAGCAAAACAGGTGAAAATCCCTGCCATCATGGAGTTAACACAATGGTGAGAAGTCGGGAAACTTTGTCCACAACAGCAGGCTTTGATGTTAAAGTAACACAAGGCTTTGCTTTTCACGTGGCTTCTGTCACTGTAGCACGAAGGCAGCCATAGACAGTACGTGATTACATGGGCATGGCTGTGTCCCAATGAACTTCATTTACAAAGACACCTAGTGGGCTGGGTTTGGTCTGCAGGCTAGAGTTTGCCAGCTCCTACTCTCGGTATGGAAATAATAGAAGTATATAAGAAAAGTACATAGTATTTTAGATAGTGATGAGTTGTAAGGGAAAAAATTAAGTAGTGGAAGGAAAAAGTGGGGGTGCCGGGGTGAGTTGTGATTTTAACTAGGGTGGTTTGAATAGGTATCAAGGAAGAGGTGATGTTTGAATAAAGACCTGAATCTGAGGAAGTAGGCCATATCAGACCCTAGCGTGCGTGTGTGTGTGTGTGTGTGTGTGTGTAGTAAATTATGGATGCTTAGTGGAGAGTAGATTACAAGAGAAATACAGAAAATAATGGTCTCTCTTTCCCTCCCTCTCCCCTCTGCCGGTTCATTCTCCTTCTTGTATATGAACCATGACCATAGCCACCACTAGCATTACATCTTTACAGTCCTCTCACTGAGGAAAATCAGCTTTCTCACCATTCCTAATTAGAATAGTCCTAGAGAAAGTTTTCAACTAGCTCAATGTAGAACATGGATCCATTGACCAATCTTTGTGGGGAATGGGGAATTACAAATAATGCAGCCTGTGTCATGAACTTGCTTTTTTCAGAATAGATTCTGTTCCCCAAAAGTAGGAAGTGAGAGTGAATCATACAGGACAGAAAAAACAATAGCCCCAGTAATTGGAAAATAAATCTCCAGATAAAAGATACTAAAGTGAGTATGAGTCCAGGGTCTAGTCAGATTTCCAAGGTGTAAATTCTGGCTCCTCCGCTTATGAATAGTATAATCCTTGGCAGGCTCATTTACCTCTGTAATACTTTCATTTCTTATATATAATGTGATAATATAATGCTTTCTTCATTAAGGAGTTGCATGTTAATTTAGTTAACAAATATGGAAGGTTAGAAATATGCTGGACGTGGGACTGCACACCTCTCATCCTAGTACTAGGGAAACTGAGACAGGAGGATTGTAGATTCAAGATCAGACCTAGCAACTTAGACTCTCAGCAACCTCGCAATACCCTGTTTCAAAAAAATAAAACAAAATGAAACAAAAGAATAAAAAGAGCTGGGAGTATAGCTCAAAGGTAGAATGTCTCTGGGTTCAGTCACCAGTACCATAGAAAGGGAAAGAAAGGAGGAAGGAAGAAATATGCTTGGCACAGAGTACGTTCTCAATTAGTGATAACTACCTTCATTCTTACTATTTATCCACATCGTCATCATTGTAAAACGATAACCATCAGAATTCACTCTAGGGTTGAGTGTGGTGGCATATGCCTATAATCAATTACAGCTTCTCCAGAGGGACACTGAGGCAAGAGAATCCCAAATCCAAGACCAGCTTGAGCAACTTAGCAGGACCCTACCTCAAAATAAGAAATAGAAAGGGCTAGGGATGTAGCTCAGTAATAGAGCACTCCTAGGTTCAATCCCCAATACCACATACACATATACATATACAAAAAAAGAGAAAAAAATCCATTCTAGGACTGTAAAGTTGATTTAAAATTCCATAAATCAGTATAATCCACTACTTTAACAGACATAAAAAGAAAGCTATGTGATCATTTGAGTAGGTACAGAAAAGGCATTTAATACATTCAACACCTATTTATGATTTTAAAAAACTTTCAGTTAACAAGGAATAGATGAGCTGGGCATGGTGGCGCATGCTTGTAATCCCAGTAGTTGGAAGGCTGAGACAAGAGGATTGCAGGTTAACAGCCAACCTCAGCAACCTCATGAGGCCCTTACAATTTAGTGAGACCCTGCTTAAAATAAAAAATAAAAAGGGCTGAAGGTAAAGCTCAGAGGTAGAACACCCCTGAGTTCAATCCTCAGTACCACACGTACACACACACACACAATAAAAAAAACAAACAAGGTATAGAGGTCAGTTTCATCAACTGATAAAGGACATCTATGAGAAACTTATAGCTAAAATCATAACAGTGAGACTGAATGCTTTTCCCCTAAAATAAAAAAAAAAGTCAAAGATGTCCACTCTCATACTTATTCAACATTATATTAAAGGTCCTGGCCATTGCAATAAGTCAAGAAAAAGAAATTATAAAAATTTAGATTGGAAGCTGGGCATGGTGGTACACACTTGTAATCCCAATACTTGGGAGGCTGAGACAGAAGGAGTGCAGGTTCGTAGCCAGCCTCAGCAACTTAGTGAGGCCTTCTCCAACTTAGTGAGACCCTGTTTCAAATTAAAAGGAATAAAATAGGGCTGGGGGTGTAACTCTGAGGTAGAAACCCCCCTGGGTTCCATCCCAAGTACTACACACACACACAAATTAGATTGAAAAAGAAGGTTTAGAACTGTCTTTTTAATTCTGTTAGCTATTTAGTATTACATAAGACATGCCCCTATGTTTAAAAAATCCTAACCTACAAAAATACTGCTAGAATTGCTATGAGTTTGGCCAGGTCATAGTATAGAAGATTGTTATTATATAATAATAATTGTATTTTTATATTCTTGCTAGGAACAGTCCCAGCTACTTAAGGATAACTTAAGAATAAACTCAACAAAATACATTTAAGTCCTATATGATACAAACTCTAAGATATTGCTGAAAGAAATGAAAGAAAACCTTAATATACACGGAGAATTCATACCCATGGATCAGAAACTTGTTACGTGCAATATTGTACTAATCAAAAGCTTACTAGGCTATTTGGTTAAAATTGACAAGTTGATGCTAAAATTTGTATGGAAACACACAGGAAATGGAATAGCCAAAGGCCACTTTGACATAGAAAGCCTAAGTCAGGACCTGATTTCAAGATTTACTACAAAGCTAGAGTAATCAGGACAGTATGATATCAGTGTGTAATCAATTTACAGACCAATGGAATGGAATAGAATCTGGTACATAGATGGTCAATGAAATTTCATCAAGGGGCCAAGATAATTCAAGAGAAAAGGATAATCTTTTCAGTAGATGTTGCTAGAGTAATTAAATAACCATATGTAAGAAAAGAAAAGAAAAACACTCCAAACCAATAAAATGAACCTTAGCCATATACATTGTTTTAGCTCAAAATGAATCATAGACCTAAACCTAAGAGTTAAAACTTATACAACTTCTAGAAAAACTTCTAGGGAAAAATCTTTGAGATTTTGGGTTAGGCAAAGATATTTTTTTAAAGATAGGACACAAAAAGCACCATTTTTTGAAAGTTTCATGAATTGAACTTTAAAATTTTTTAAATCAAATTTTAAAAATTTCTCTCTAGTAGTTACAGAGGGTGTGTGGTGGTGCATTCTTGTAATCCCAGTACTTGGTAGACTAAGACAGGAGGATTCTACCTCCGAGCTATACCCCCAGCCCTATTTTTTATTCTTTTTATTTTGACACCAAGTCTCACTAAGTTGCGGAGTGCCTCACTAGGTAGCTGAGGCTGGCCGCGAACCCGGATCCTCCGGTCTCAGCCTCCCGAATGCTGGGATTACAAACGTGCAACACCACACCCGGCTAACAACTCAGTTTTTAAATGGACAAAAGATTTGAATAAATACTTCAAAGAAAATATAAGAGCACAAGAAAACTCATTAGAAAAATGCAAATTTCAAACCATAGGGAAAAATCTACTTCACACCCAGGATGGCTAATGTTAAAAGACTGAAATACCAAGTGAAATACCATGGAAGAATGTGAAACAGTTTGGCAGTTTCTTATAGAGTTGAACAAGTAGCACACAATCCAGCATTCTTACTCAGAGGTGTTTATTAGCTAGAAATGAAAATATGTGTGCACAGAAAAACCTGCACAAGACTGTTGATAGCAGCTTTACCCATGTTAGCCCAATACTGAAAACAACTTAAATATCAGTCAACTAGTAAATGAAGAAACTGAGGTATATCTATACGATGGAAAAGTACTGAGCAATAAAAAGGCATGAGTTATGGATACACAGAACAACATGGATGAGTTTTTAAAGCAGCATGCTGAGAGCTAGAAGGCGGACAGAAAAGAGTGCATACTGTGTGATCCTGTTTACTTGAGATTCTGGAACAGGCAAATCTGTAGTGGGTGATCAGTGGCTGCCTGGAGGACAGGTGAAGGGTATTACTGGAGATTGACGGTAAAAGAGCTCAAGGGAATTTACTGGGTTAATGAAAATGTTCTATGTAATGATTATCATGATGGGTTACACGAATGTTTGCATTTCTCAGAACTCATTGCAATTATGCTTAAAAATGGTTTTGTTATATATAACTTAGTCCTCAAGAAAGCTGATTAAAAATAAGGTAACCAAGCCCAGTGTGGCAGTGCACACTTGTAATCCCAGTACTTGGGAGGCTGAGACAGGAGGATTGCAGATTCAGTCATACAGCAAGACTCTCAGTAACCTAGCAAGACTCTGTTTCCAAACAAAATATAAAAGGGGCTGGGAGTGTAGTGCAAAGGTAGAATGCTCCTGGATTCAATCCCCAGTAGAAAAAGAAAGGGGGCCAGAGAAAGAGAAAGAAACCAGCAGCATAAAACTTAAGTACCAAGTGAGTAGCAGAAAAGTTAGGCAGGTCAGAGGCAGGGGGAGAACAGGGGAGCCATTTTCACAGAGACTTTGGAGCCGGCGTGCTCTAGCTGTCCTTTGCTTGCATGGGAGGAGGAGGGAGGGACCTGCGTGTAGGAGTCAGTGACCACAGCCACGGAGCTGGAGTGGGGAGCGAGATCTGGATTCTGGGCTAGAATCCAGATCTTTAATCACTTCACTGTTTTTTTTGTTTTGGTTTTGTTTTTTTTTTTTTTTACATTTTAATAGCTCTTTAAGACTTATAAAGAACTTTTGTAATCACTACACTGTGTAAGAGCTGAAGCTACGAAACTACAGTAACATTGAGTTCAGGTCCACTACTTGCCTCTCCTCTCCCTAAGTCACCCACTTGCATTCTCTTGTGGAATTGGGACACCTCTTCCCCTGGTGCTGTGTGTGGTAGAGGGAAAGATTGAGGCAAGGGGAGAAGTCACTCCAAGTTGTGAGGATTAGCAAGATGTGCAGGGGAGGCCCCCATGTCACCCCGCAGTAAGTGGCTTTCTCTTGAGCTGTATTGCCTTCCTTTCAGGGATTGCTCAACTTCTCTGCTCACTGGCAGTGTACCTCCCTCCTCTGCAGTCCAGCTCCTGCCTCTCTCCCCTCTGAAAATGAGTATTGTCATTTTCACTTGTTTCCTTGTTCCAAGCCAGTGGCCTCATTTTACTTTTTAAACCCTACTTACCCACCTGACCACTTTTTAATGATGATGACTATTCTCTTCTTGAAATTACTCTTGGCTTCCAGAACATGTGTCTTTTCTAGTTCTTCCACTTCTGACCATTTCTCCGAGTGACCTTTACTCTGCCTTTGCTCTCTGTACCCTCTCAGTCTTGGTGGCTCCCAGAGTCCTGACCTTCGGTGCCTTATCTTCCATCACACAAAATCCTTGGGTGGTCACCAGCACTTCTGTGGTTGCAGCTGATATGGATGACACCAACATTTCTCCTCCTCTTCTGAGCGCTGGATTAGTTTCTACACTGTCACTGGTTTCTGACCATCTCCACTAGCATTCCTGAGCAGCTCTAGATTTCCTGGCAGAATTGTGAACCCCATGGATTCTGGAGCCAGCATGCCACAATCTGACTTCTGACTCCACCACTTAGTAGCCATGTGCCTGGGCAAATTACCTAACCGCACTCTGCTTCAATTCCATCATCCGCTTTAAAAAGAGGAGGCAGGGATATGATAAAAGTGCTACCCACCCCACGAGAGTGATTGATGGATGATGCCTGATACACAGCAAGCACCATGTGTGTCAGTACTGCTGCTACTGTTACGAATTGCTCTGTCTTCCCAGGCCCTCCCCCTGCCCCTCTGCTCTTGTAGGTACCACCGATCACCTGTCCATCAGCCACTACATTTTATGAGTTAGAAACCTCAGTCATCTGTAAGTCCCTTCTTTCACTCCTTGTTTTTCTTTTGCCTTCCAAATAGCTTCTACTTGCTTTATTTCAAGGCTTCCTCAGCTCTTACTTTGAGTAATGTAGATGTTTCCTAAAGCTTCTCTCTGCTTCCACTTCTGTTCTCTTGTCATTTCTTGTCCATCTTTCCCTTCCAGGGAGAGGAATCTTTCTAAAGCAAATGTAATTATAGTTCTGTGCTTTCCCTTGCCAGGTCACAGTGGTTTTCAAACTTTGCTTCTGAGCCCTGGGATTCCAGAGCAGGGACACTATGGCCACCATAGAATGGGAGAGCACAGGGAAGAGGCTGAGGACACAGGTGCACACGGAGTAACAACCTTCCTGCCAGCCCTGCCCCACCTTGTGCCTGAGTTGCTAGCATGGCAGCTTGACTCCAGGCTCTTTCTCCCATTGCAGCCCCTCTTTCAGGATGAAGTCCAAGGTCTATGTGAGACATAAGAGGCGCTTCACAAACTATCCCACCGGCCCCCCCAGCCATGTCACATGGACTGCCTCGTACTAACCACTTGCTACAGGAATGCACCCAGCCTTCCTCTGTGTCCCTAGCATTCTCTTCCGACCCCCAACATTCTCTGACTTCAGAATTATACACTTTTTTTCCTTATCCCATTAGACTTGAGCTCCTTGGGGGCAAGAAACCATGTCTCTCTTTCATCCTTTTTCCACTAGCTTCTGTATAGAATAAAGTCCAGGCCTTTTGATGTGCCATGAGCAGCCCGTCACAGTCTGTCTTCAAACTGTCTTCATTCTGGTCTCATCTCCTGCCACCATCTGTGCACCCTGCACGCAGCCATGTTCACCAGCTTGTGATCTTCTCAGCATGTCCCAGTTTGGACTGACCACGCATATTCTATTTACATGCTTCTTTCTTTTGTGAAATGCCGTCTGTTGGCAGTGGCTCTGTTTTCTTCAGGATAGCATGCTCTTTTTATCAGATTTTTAAAATGTATATAATATTTCAGGCACACACACAAAAATAGAGAGTAAGATAGCAATCTCCTGTGTATATATGTAATGTTACCAGAAGAACATTTATATATACATATATATAAGTGCATATTTATATATGTGTGTGTGTGTGTACGCACGCACACGCGTTTGTGTGTGTGTAGAGAGAGAAACACTAAGTTCCCCATTTCTTCTTCCTCAATCCCATTTTCTTCCCTCCTTCCTCAGAAAATAATGCCTGTCCTAAATCTAGGGTTTATCATCCCATAAATATTTTACATTATGTTATTACTTCATATGTTCTATTTATAGAAAGATATGTCATATTTTTCTATATTTTAAAACATTATATAAATAATGCCACCTTGTTCACATTCTGTAAGTATGCTGGGTTTTTTTATTCAACATTGTAGCTTTAGATCATTTAAAACATGTAGCTGGAGCCTGGCGTGGTGGCGCATGCTTGTAATCCCAGCATTTGAGAGGCTGAGACCAGAGGATCCGGGTTCGTGGCCAGCCTCAGCTACCTAATGAGGCACTCCACAACTTAGTGAGACCCTGTTTCAAAATAAAGAATAAAAAAATAAAATAGGGCTGGGAGTATAGCTCGGAGGTAGAATGCCCCTGAGTTCAATCCCCAGTACCAAAAAAAAAAAAAAAAAACCATATAGCTGTAGATCACTAAAAATTGGTATAGGGTATTTCATGGAATGAATATCCCACAGTTTATTTACTCATTCTTTTTTTGATCAGTGTTTTGGTTGTTTTCAGTTTCTTCATCGTTATACCAATTTGTAATGCACATTCTTGTACTTAAAGAAAAACTCATCTTTTCCTAAGTCTGAAAAAGTATTCTGACAAATGCATCCCAACTGAAGGAATATGAAGCACACTTGAGGACCAACTTCACTTACTGATAATCACCCATCTTGTGTGTTTATCACTCACTTTAACTAGCTTTAGGGCAAAGTATTTTGAATGCAGAGATTTAAGCAAAAGTTACTTTTCTCACTCAGCAATTTGCAAGTCATGTCTCATATAAATTTAGGTCATTTTGCTTTAAAAATGCTAAATGAAAGCCTAAATTAGAATGTTAAACACACACACACACACACACACACACACACACACACACACACACAAAACTTTAAGAGCACAAGCTATAAGATCTGAGGGGAAAAGCCTATTAAATTGTATGAGAATAACAACTTAGAGTAAGTGTGAATTCTGTTTCTCATTCATGATAGAGAATTTGAAGTAACCTCAAATGATCTGTTCTTACACAAACTTTCTTAAAGATAGCTGAAAGCAGTATCCACAGCTTCTTAGGGTATACTGCTTTAACATTTGATGCCCCTAACAGTCAAATTTTCCATTTTGCTCAATGAAATACCTTATGTTTGAATCAAAGCTCACGTCCTTGTTTGGTCTCCTACTAGCAAGGAAAACAGATTGTTCATATTCTCTTGTAAAATAAATAAGTAAACAAACTAGCCTTTCTTTTCCAAAGGAAAGGAAACAATTGCAAGTGTTTTTTGTTCTTCCTAGATCTTGCTCAATAATTTTCTTAAATTGATGATGGAAATTACCATAGATTGCTTTTGTTCTCTGAAGTTACGATAGACAGATGATTGATTGATATTAGATTGTTCCCAGGTTTGATGAACCCATAGAGTGTTCCTGAGTTGTTTCTAAACTTAACAGAATGTACTGCTTGGTTTCCCGGTTCCTTACTTTCTTCTTTAAAGCATTTTTATTATTGTTCCATTTGGTTATGCATCCATTTTATTCCTTTATTGAGTGTTGCATGTCTTATGTGAAAATTTTTGACTTCTTTTAGCCTCAAAAAGCTTCTGAAATTTTATTTCAGAAAAGGTACTACAACCAATTAGAAGTATCTTACTATTTCCTTCTTTATACATTTCTATGTCAGCATTCTTTATACACAATCTCAACACATTATTACCTTTTCCTCTGCATCTTCTGTACAATAATTTGCATATTTTAAAACATGTGCCCCAAATGCAATTTGGTATTATGATCAGTAACTCTTACTCGGCAGCTTTACTTAAAGGAATTTATACTATATAGTTTCACTCACGTAGGCTAAAAATTAGGTGCAAGGGTGTTTATTACAGTGCTGTTTATAATATGAGAATCTGGGAACATTTGCTGTGACTGATTAATAATGGGCCATATAAGTGATGGTGTGTCTGTATACTTCGATATCACGTAGTTGGCACTCAATGTTTGTTGAGTGAAAGAAGGAAAAAAGCATAGTACAAAACAGTACACATTTTGTGGAATAGAAAAGATGGATATATACATACAATATGCATTTATGTACATGCCTTGATGCATGTAACATTTCTAGAATCATATACAATAAACTACTAATATTAGTTATCAGTGGATCATGTGAATAGTGATAAGTAGAAAGTGTGATATTCACTTTTCAACTTAAAATGGGAAAACAAAATAAAGTAAAACCTCAAATGAAAAAGATCCAGTAAAATAAAATGACCCTCATAGACTGAATTCTGTTTCCTGCTTCTTGATGTAGCACCTCCGCTCCGTTTTCCCACTGTGCCCTACTTTTGCCTCTGTGCTTTGCCTTCTGTTCAGAAATGCCCTCTTTCCTCTCTTACACAGGTGCATCTTTCTTCCTTTCAAGACTATATAGGGCCTAACCCCTTCATGAGACTTTACTGGACTATTTCTTCTAGACACATGCTCGACACAAACTTAGTATTGTATGATTTCACAATTATTCAGTAATTAATCTCATGTAATTAATTTCCCACTGTATTTTTGTAGAGATTTAGAGAATATTCATTGCCTCCATTGTATTTACCTAATATAACACCTAGTGTTTGAGTAATTATTTTTCCTTGATAATGTTAGTTAAAACTTAGTCTAGGGTTGAAGATATAGCTCTGTGGTAGAACACTTGCCTACCATTCCTG
>PVLC010010910.1:15337-41407 GCA_004027655.1 Graphiurus murinus
AAAAAAAAAAAAAAAAAAAAAAGCAAAACAAGAGCCGGGCTTGGTGGCGCACGCTTGTAATCCCAGCATTCGGGAGGCTGAGACCAGAGGATCCGGGTTCGCGGCCAGCCTCAGCTACCTAGTGAGACACTCCACAATTTAGTGAGACTCGGTTTCAAAATAAAGAATAAAAAATAGGGCTGGGGGGTGTAGCTCGGAGGTAGAACGCCCCTGAGTTCAATCCCCAGTACCGCAAAAAAAAAAAAAAAAGCAAAACAAAAAACATAATCTAGAAAGAATTTTTTGTGGTCTTGTCTTCATTGAATAGCCTGTTTAAACCATTCAAAACACTAGGAACTTTCCTAAATAGATATTTAATTCAATATTCTGTTTATTTTATTTTATTTACTTTAATTTTATTTTTTGTGGTCCTGAGGATTGAACCCAGGAACATTCTACCTCCGAGCTACACCCCTAACCGTATTTTTTTTCTTTATTTTGAAACAGGATCTCACTAAGTTGTAGAGGGCCTCACTAAGTTACTGAGGTTGGCCACGAACCAGACCAACCACAGCAATTTAGTAAGGCCTTTAACAACTTAGTGAGGCCCTATTTAAAAAAAAAAAAAAAAAAAAGGGCTGGAGATGTAGCTCAGAGGCAGAATACCCCTGGGTTCAATCCCCACACATTTTACAAGTCTATTTCTTTTTTTTTATTATTAATTGGTGCATTGTAATCATATATCTTTGTTAGGTACAAGCTGATAAAGGCATATATGCACACATTTCTCATTTAACTACTTCCCCAATTCCCACCCCACTCCCTTGCCCTGCCTCCTTCTCAAGTTCAATTTAGTGATTGACTTTAATATATTTGTAAAAGTACATCATGTGCATTAGAGTGTCTCCCCGCCCTCCCTCATAATGTAATGATTGGTCTTGCTTTTTAAATCCATTCTGAAGCTGGGCATGTTGGCACATGCTTGTAATCCTAATACTTGGGAAGCTGAGACAGGAGGATCACAGTTGTGCGACCAGCCTCAGCTACTTGGTGAGGCCTTCCACAACTTAGTGAGACCTTGTTTCAAAATAAAGAATAAAAAATAGGGGTGGGGTTGTAGCTCACAGGTAGAATGCCCCTGGGTTCAATCCCCAATTCAAATAAATAAATAAATAAATCCAGTCTGAAAAATCTCTGTCATTTAACTGCAGTGTTTAGTTCATTTACATTTAATATAAATCAACTTTATACTTTAAAGAGTGTTCACACAGCTTTGTTTGAATGTCTCTTAGAATAAAGTAATATGTACTCCAGATTAGCAGAGTCCTGCTCCTAAAGAGCCTGGCCTTTCTTAGAATCCAACCAAATGTCCCTGGTCAAGAAGTTTTATCCAGTGGCTAGTTGGAACACATTTAGCCCTCAGTCTAGTATGACCCTCAAAATCTCTGCTCATTGTACAGCTCCTGGGTAGTCCATTGCCATATCTTCTGGACTCATGCTCTGCACACGTACAGCTTAGTACTTATCCAAACACTCAAGAAGACACTTAGGTTTCTGGACCTCTTTTCTTATAGTTCTCTCCTCTCTAGTATGCCCTACAAATTCCAGCTACCACAGCTCAACTCAGTACTGATACATATTCTTTGAGTCCCTCCTTTCTAGGCCATAGTCTAAGTACTCCTCTAGGCAGAAACTAACCATTGTGAGGCTCAAGCGTATTTCTCTTCTTTTAGGATCATAATCTTGCACTGCAGATGTTGTAGAACCCCTGAGAACCATTGTTTCATATAGGAGGGTGTGGTCTAGTTTTTAGTTGATTACAACAGGAAAGGTAATCCAGTTCCAGCTAGTCCATCATGGCCAAAATTAGCTATGAAACATGCATTTAAAATCATTCTTTTTGAGAAATAAGAACAAAAAACTGTAATACAGAAGCATTGACTCTATACTATAGTAGAGAAATAGTCTAACCCAACATTTGTTTGAAAGATGAGAAAATTAAGATACATCAGCTCGATTGATTTATAGTAGGTTACATTGTGAATTAATCATAAAGGTATAAAGTTGTTCCATATCCAGGTTTTCTTGGTCTCTGTCCACTGTTTTCTCCACTATGGTAATATTTTGAAAATTTCTCCTAAGTTTGAAATATAATTTCATTTATTTCGTGGTACTGAGGATTGTACTCAGGGATGTTCTACTTCTGAGCTACACCCTCAGCCCTATTTTGTTTTTGAAGCAGGGTCTTGCTAAGTTGTTGCACACTGCTGGCCTCAAGCCTATCATCCTCCTGTCTGAGCCTTGCAAGTACTAGATTACAGGCATGTGCCAATGTACCCAGCTAAAACATAATTTTAAACTGTCAACTATTTTTTAGAACTCCTGTGTGTGTGTGTGTGTGTGTGTGTGTGTGTGTGTGTGTGGTACTGGGGGTTGAACCCAAGGGCATTCCTTTTTTTTTTTTTTTTTTTTTTAGTGGTACTGGGGATTGAACTCAGGAGCATTCTACCCACCGAGCTATATCTCAGCCCTATTTTGTATTCTTTATTTTGAAACAGGGTCTCACTAAGTTGCAGAGGGCCTCACTACGTAGCTGAGGCTGGCTGTGAACCCAGATGCCCCAGTCTCAGCCTCCCAGGTACTGGGATTACAAGCATGAGCCAACACACTCAGCTTATAACTCTTATAATTGTGTGTGTGTGTGTGTTTGTTTCTGGGGATTGAACCTAGGGACATTCTACCTCTGAGCTAAACCCCTAGCCCTATCTTATTTTTTATTTGGAAACAGTCTCACTAACTTGCTAAGAGCCTTGCTAAATTGCTGAACCTAGCTTTGAACCTGCGGTCCTCCTGACTCAGCCTCTAAAGTATCGGGCGCCCCAGGCTGAACCCTCAGCCATGAGGCCCCAATAAAAGACGCCGGCTAAATGCTACTGGTTTGAACCTCTTTTATTATCTCTCTCTTTCTGGGATCAAAGGTTTTGCACACATGATAACAAACACAGTGCTGAGGTCGTCTTTCCAAATAGTGCTTCTTCCTACAGACTTCCAATAACGCCTCTCTCTAGCAACCCGTCTTCCACTAGCAATCCACAATCTTTCTTCCCAGGACTTCCCCAGCAACCCAGCCAACCTCTTCCCAACCGCTTCTTCTTCCCAACCAATTCCTCCCAGAACTTCCCAGCAACTTCCCAACCAGCCTTTCCCCAGCAGCTCTTTCAGCCGCGCTCTCAGCTGTGCTTTCAGCCATCCTCTTAGCCGTCCTCTTTTCTATTAGCCGTCCTCCTCTATGCGAGAGGTGGAGGCTCTTATAGCTGCACCGGGCCTAAGCCACGAGGTGTTTCGCACAGCTCTCACCTGGCCGGCCACGAGTCGGGTGTGCTGGTGCATGCGCTCTGGCGTGGCACAGCTTCGGGATGTAATCCACCTGTAGCTGCTTCTGGCACTTTACCAGGCGCCATCTAGAGGCGAGGTCCAGCTGGCCAGGCTAGGCCCCCGACATAAAGTACAGGAATTTACAGGTGTGTGTCACCATGCCCACCTGAACCCTTCTAAATTTAAACATCCTCTTCCCTCCGTTTTTGTTATGTAAGTTTATTATTAATACTGCTAGCATATGTAATGAAAAGAGTTATTTATAAGTAGATTTCAGATACTTGACATGCTGTGGAACTCTATAACTCCATATTAGACCTAGAAAAGGAGACACTTAGTACTCTTAATATAACTGGGTTTTCCTTTCTTTTTTATTTTTTTTTCCAGTTTGTTTTCTTTGCTGTCTAAAAAACACAACAAAGTTCTGGAACAAGCCACACAGTCCTTGAGAGGTTCACTGAGTTCCAATGATGTTCCTCTACCAGATTATGTAAGTAGTTACTTTATTTCATCAACTAAAATTTTTTTTCTTTTATTGTTAAATTTATATATAGCAATACTTCTCTCTTCTCAAAATCTGTGTTCTTAGAAACCCATTTATGCAAATTTTAGGAATGAAGTCTCAAGTCAAGGGAAAAAAAACTTTTGGTGATTGTTATCAAGTGGTTGAAGAAAATCAACCCTAAACCAGTGATTGTTGATAATTAGGAATCCTAATATCTGACTCAAGTAGCCCATTCAAACTAATTACACAAAAACAAAAGAAGGCATTTTATAGGACATATACAAAGGTTTCTCGCTCAATTTGGGCAGTGAGGTAGAGGGAGTAGGGGGAACAGAAACACGTCTGGATTTCATAGAAAATTAGAACCTGAAATTGAAAACCCATCGGGTTCAGGAATATCCTCTTACTAAGGGCCATTTAGTTTCTGATCTCGTTCCATTTTGCTTCTGTTTTATTCTTCTGCTGCAATCTATAGAGCAGAACCTTGAAGTCCCAATTCTCAGTTCCTGGGGAAGAGAATCTAAATGTCTCTTAGACTTACCAGCCATGGTCAGAAAAGAATAGCAGTAACCTGTTGCAATTGTTGCATCCCCTTTAAAGAAGAGCTTATTAGCACCTGATCTTGGAGGATGCTGATGGAATACAGTGAAAGCAGCTTAGGGCGAACCTTGTACAATAATAGGAAGGAGAATGCATCATGAGCCCTTTAGTGCAGTGCCGCTGTCTGTGCTGGTTCTTAGGTTTGGGAACATGGCTTAGGTGAAGATGCAAAAAATTAACTTGCCATAAACCACAGTAGTTCATTGAGTTCTAATAGAGACCTCCCTAAGTTGCCAGACAACAACTTAGTGAGTTGATATTGAGAAACCTTACTAGAGAAGTTTTAAATGTGTTTGAAGTGGTAATGCATTCCAGACAGCTGAAGAGTTGTTTTGCATGTTTCCTGTGGTTTGTTTCATTTCTAAATGGTTGGGCTGATACAAGACTGTGGGAACAGCACCCTGACCGGATATCAGCTGCTGATAAACAAAGATAGCTATGTGCGCCCACAACCTAACTGGTGCTATTTTTCTTCTTTTTATATTTATCTTGTGTATATGCATACACGTGCATCCACTGTGTAGTAGATCTGTCATCCCACTAAGGTATTAAGTTTACAGTTCCAAAAAGTATCTTTTAAATTTCTCCAGCTATGTTGAATATTCTAAACTTCTAAACTGCTAAGCTTAACAGCTCACTTAATTCTACACTTGCCTTAGCTTGTGATTAAAAAAAAAAAAAAAAACTCTTTCGGATAGCTTGTTGGAAAACCTCGGGTGCTGCCAAGGTGGCAGTGGGGAATTATGTTATTAAGAACTTGAATTTGGTTCATCTATATACATTTTGTTATTTTTATGCAATTATATAGTCCTGAAGTTGCCCTGACAGCGTTCTCCTTTAATCAGAGATCCATTAAATTGATATTTCTCAAAGGAAGTAGGTCATATTTAATGGTACTTACCAATCATGGAGGTGATTATGCAATGATAGGACTTTGAATTTGTAACAGAGATTTGAATTCTATTAGTGAAGTTTACAGTTTTTAAAATCACAGTTTGACTATTCTTTCATAAAATATTCACAAAGTAAAGATTAATTTCTTAAAGAATCTTCTTAGGACTACTGGGAAAATTCCATTTGGAATCTGTTATTAACAGTCTTTATTTTAACATTTGTGTATGTGAGACTTTGCAAATTATAACATTTCCCAAGTAAGTTTTTGAACTTGAGTTTAAGACTTGAGTTTTTACTGCCTTTCCTAAGAGTTAATTGAAGAAAATGATTAGCACCAATGCAAATAGTAGTGATGGTCTCTGTCAATCACTCCCTCTGCTTCTCATCTAAAAGGTGACTGATCAGTAGTAACCTTCAATATATTCATTCATGATAACTCAGTGTTTCCCTGGTCATTCTCATTACTCAAAACACTGTGTAAGTGATTTGCAAATTTGACATCATTCTCATTGTAATTCTTTCCAATTAGTTATTAACTGGGAAAATGAATATGTTTCTCCTTTTTTTATTCCTGTTAAGTGTTTTGGCAACAGCCACATAAAATTCTGTGTCCTGGACTAATGCTTTAGACCACTTGTTTATAAAAGATGGAAAAGGAAATGGAAAGAGTCTCATATAGCAGTGGATTCCCAGATGTACACTTTTGGTACCAAGACTGAATCAACTATATTAGCAAAGGGTTTGAATAAGTGCTTAAAACTAAGGATATGTTTGTCTTTTCACTGTAGTACATAGAGTACTTTCAGTCTACCTAGAGGTTTCTGAGTTTATTAAGAAAATGTTTATGCTCACTATACTGTATAATTCACAAGTCGGTTGAGTAACAACATAGAAAGCAAATTGCAAGTTACAAAAACATTAGTATTAGTGCTTTAGTACAGCCATGTTTGTCTGAATATCTCAGGGGAATCCCTTCAACTATGTTTCAGATAATGAGGAAAATGCCCTGACTGCTTGAGGGGAAATAAAACAAAAATTATATGCCAGTTCTCTATGGGGAGAGAGAAGGCCTCTACATGGCCTCATAAGGTGCCAATTGGCTTGGCTGGTCTTTGCCATCTACTGTGTGTGTGTGTGTGTGTGTGTGTGTGTGTGTGTGTGTGTGTGTGTGTGTTTTACTAGGGATTGAACCTAGAGGCATTCTACCTCTAAGCTACACCCCTACACCCCAATTTTATTTTGAAACAGTATCTCACTAAATTGCTGAGGGCCCCACTAAGTTGCCAAGACTATCCTTAAACCTGCAATCCTCCTGTCTCAGCCTCCCAAGTCCTGGGATTACAGGCAGGTGCCACCATGCCCTGCTTGCCGTCTACAGTTTAATTCAGCAATTGAAAGGACAGAATTGTTAAAGAAGACTCTTCCAACATTTTTTTGGTGGCACTAGGGATTCAACCCAGGGGCCTTCCACCTCTGAGCTACACCCCCAGTCCTATTTTGTATTCTTTATTTTGAAACAGGATCTCACTAAGTTGCAAGGGCCTAACTAAGTAGCTGAGGCTGGCTGCGAAACCGGATCCTCCCATCTCAGCCTCCCAAGTACAGGGATTGCAAGCGTATGCCACCATGCCTGGCTTCTTTCAACAATTTTTTTTTTTTTTTTTTTTTTTTTTTGGCGGTACTGGGGATTGAACTCAGGGGCATTCTACCTCTGAGCTATACCCCCAGCCCTATTTTTTATTCTTTATTTTGACACTGAGTCTCACTAAGTTGCGGAGTGTCTCACTAGGTAGCTGAGGCTGGCCGCGAACCTGGATCCTCCAGTCTCAGCCTCCCGAATGCTGGGATTACAAGCGTGCGCCACCACGCCCGACTTCAACATTTTTAAATATACTGCTCAGACAACTTAGGTCATATATAATAGGACTCGAATATGGAAAATGAAATGAAGATACCAAATAGTTGCTTTTTAAACTATGTCCATGGTTTTTAAATTATTAATATCCTCACAGTGTCACATAGGCTTTGTTTCTCAAATGTCGAACAGTCACTTAAGCAACTATTTGGGATGAGAAGAATCTAACTTTTGTTCTCGATGCACCCATTGAAGTGAGATCATGTTGTCTTCTGTTCATCAAAGAGTTTTTAATCTCTCTATAGGACTGACCCATCATCCAACTCCAAAAAGTGAATGCAGAGGCACAAGCCAAGAAGAGTGAGGAGCCAAAATTAGGAAAAGCAGCAGAAGTAGAAACAGTAGCTAAGAGCTTGTCCTTGACTTGCTGAGCACCCTACACAGACACATATCCCAGTGGTTCTTTAAGGATTGTGTTGGATTATCCAGAGGCTACCTGATGCATGACGGGCATTGCTCCTGACAGCTAACAAAACGTATTTGTGTAGTCTTGTGTTTTAAATTTTTCTTATTTTTAATTTCTAATATGGTAAATACTGATATTTACAGTCTACATGAAAATAGGTTTTTAGGTGCATCAGTAACTTCTAAGATTATAAAGGTGTCTTGAGACCAAAATGTTTGAGAACTATTGGAATATATCATCTCTCTCTCTCTCTCTCTCTCTCTCTCTCTCTCTCTCTCTCTCTCTCTCTCTTTCTCTCTCTTTCTCTCTCTCTCTCTCTCACACACACACACACACATGCACACACACACGCACACACGCACACGGTATTTATATATTGTTTTATATTCTGTAATTATTTCTTTGCCCATAGGATTGAATATACTTTGAAGACATAGAGATTGTCATATCCTCAGCTGAAAAAGTAGACTATGTATTAACTAATAGATGAGGATGAAACCTAGCTCAGCATATTTGTACACTCTGGGAGGGTCGTAAATTATAAATAGACCTCAATCATATCTGCATGGCATACAGTTGGAATTATTTGACCATTTCCTAGTCAAAGATTAGTATCTAACATATAGTGGACATGGGCAATTCCTGTGCTAAATTATTAGATCTTCTCGTTAATTTTTAGTTGTTCTGCAGGTCAAAATTGATTCTTTTATATTCTGGAGATAATTGTAGCATTTTCTCCTTTTAGTTCAATACAAATAGAACACGTTGGCCATGCATGGTGGTACATGCTTATAATCCCAGTACTTGGGAGACTAAGACAGGAGGATGGCAGGTTCAAGACCAACCTCAGCAACTTAGTGAGATTCTCAGCAATCTAGTAAGACCCTGTTTAATAATTTTTAAAAAAAAAGGCCAGGGTGGTAACTCAGAGACAGAATGCCCCTGGTTTTAATTCCCAGTACCAAAAGACAAAACAAAACAAAAACAGACCCCCAAAAGAGCAGGTTATTCAGCTTCTCTTTGATCTGATTTGATAGTTTGCTATCTTAGATTGTACCTTTCTGAAAAACAAAAGCCATGTACTTGAAGTTTATTTTTATTATCATGATTGTTTATCATTATCATGTTATGTGGAACCTAAGGGTAAGCCTGGAATATGTCATTTGTCTCATCTTTTGAACAGGTAGCTTTTATTAATAATTTTTAGCATGTTATTTATGACATTTATATCTGATTTTAGATATTTAATTTCTTCAGGAATATACTAAGGGATATTCTGACCTGATCACATATGTTGAGAAAATTTAAGCTTAGAGATTTTTCTATCTTTTTCTCCCACTCATTTTAAGTCATTCTATTTTTAAGATTTCTTGTTAGTGTTTACTCCTTAACTCAAGGCTGGAGTAGAGAATTCAATATTCACATAACATGGGAACAATTATCTTGGATATACTTGCATATCCAAAAAATTGAAATTATGACATTTGTCACTACTAAAATAGTTTCTCTTAGATGTTGTCACTTCTAAAGCAATTACTCGTGGTTACTGGCTTTACATGCATTTATTCTAATGATGGTGACATTAATCAAAATGCTGCTAAAACTTCTGTTTTGAAATTACTTTAGAGCCTGGCATGGTGGTGCATACTTGTAATCCCAGTACTTGGGAGACCAAGACAGGAGGATCGAAGGTTTAAGGACAGCCTCTACAAGTAGTGAGACTCTCATCAACCTAGCAAGACCTTGTTTTAAAATAAAAATTGAAAAAAAAAATTGTACTGGGGGTGTAGCTCAGATGTAGAATGCCCCTGGTTCAATCCCCAGTACCACAAAAGAGAAAAAGAGAAAAACAAGGAAGGGAGGGAGGGAGGGAGGGAGAGGGAGGGGAAGGACTTTAGCATAGTAAAAGTGAATAAGGCATAGTACCTACATATAGGGCTTCTACAAGACTATTTAGGACAACTGTGTGACTAAAATGCAATTCAACATATGACAAATTTTATTAAAAATCTATAACCAAACTCATTATGCCACAGGTGCTCAAGAACTATTCATCACCTCTCTCATACCATACACAAAATCTAACTTGGGATGGGCTATAGACCTAAATGTAAGTTAACTAACACAACAAAACTTTCCAAAGAAAATATGAGAAATCTTCATGACTTTGGGTAATACCAAAAGCATAAATGTCCAAAGAATACTAGGTAAATGGACTTTTTTTTTTTTTTTTTTTTTTTTTTTGCGGTACTGGGGATTGAACTCAGGGGCATTCTACTTCAGAGCTATACCCTCAGTCCTATTTTTTATTCTTTATTTTGAAACAGGGTCTCACCAAGTTGCAGATGGCCTCACTAAGTAGCTGAGACTGGCCGCAAACCCGTTTCCTCCTGTCTCAGCCTCCCAAGTACTGGGATTACAGGCGTGTGCCACCACGCCCAGCTCTCAGTGGACTTTATCAAAATTTAAAACTGTTGTGTTTCAAAGGATGTAATTAAGAAAGTGAAAAGACAGCCCACAGAATGGGAGAAAATATTTGCAAATCACATATGTGACAAGAGACTAGTATCCAGAATATGTGAAGAACTCTTAGAACTCAAAAATGTAAATAACCCAATTTTAAAATGGTCAAATATTTTTTATGTGTGTGAGCCGATTCTGTAGCTTGTGAGGTGCGTGGCCTTGGATGAGTGATTTTGCCTCTCTTGGCCTTAGTTTCTTCATCTGTGAAATGGGAGTAAGAATACAACTGACCACCCCTTGGTAGTTATGAGGATTAGATGAATGTGTCCAGGTAGGATCATTAGCATACAGCAAGCTCCTGATAAGACCAGCTCTTAGACTGCTGCCATGTGTGGGCGAGGCATGCATGGGACAGCAGCTGTTAGCTCATTGGATAGAACTGTCTCCCTGCCCTTGAGTGACAGGAAGAGGAGGGGTATGACATCAAATGCAGAGGTAGGAAAAACTGCAGCCACCATTCATGGACCACAGGCAAGCAGCAAGATCAGGAGGCACTTTTAACCAATGTGGGAACATCTGAGTAGATACTTTGCCCCAAGATGGACTCCCATTCCACAAGGTGCTCCTTGACCTTGGAATTACCTGGGTTCAGTGTGTCCTGGAGCCCCAGAAATAAACTAAAACAGAATGATCACCAAGAACAAAGAAATGGATTGTGTTGGCAGACTTCCAGTCCATTGGCTACCTTTCCTGAATTCCAAGTATGTGCCAAGCATCCCACTGGGCTTTGGGTGAGGCAGAAGCTGGCTGAATGCCCACTAACACCTATTTCTTCTCTAGTTTCACAGCAAAGCAACAATTTCCAGCTCTCTTGCATGAAGAAGGGGGCTGAAAAATTAGCTGTAGTCAGAGGAGTGTATGAAGTCCCCTCACCAGTGTGCCATCTTTCATACTTCTCTCTCATCTGCTAGCTGAGGCAGGAGTATAGTAGTGACTTCTAAGACCCCAGGGGATGTCATTGCCTAGATCCCCAAATCCAGCCCCTTTTGGACTAAATTCAAGTAAGTAATAATGCTTTTAAATGGGAAAGGGTCTGCATACACATTTTCTCAAAGACTTTAAAAATAGTCAATAAGGCCCTCAAAAAATGTTCAACATTATTAGTCATTAGGGAAATACAAATCAAAACCACAATGAAGCTGGCAGGTTGACACACACTTGTAATCCCAGTACTTGGGAGGCTGACACAGGAGGATGGAAGGTTCACTGCCAGCCTCAGCTACTTAGTGAGGCACCCCCACAACTTAGTGAGACCCTGTTTCAAAAATAAAGAATAAATCCGGGCATGGTGCGCACGCTTATAATCCCAGTACTTGGGAGGCTGATACCGGAGGATCCAGGTTCGCATCCAGCCTCAGCTACTTAGTGAGGACCCCCGAACTTAGTGAGACCCTTTTTCAAAATAAAGAATAAAATATAGGGCTGGGGGTGTATCTCAGAGGTAGAATGCCCCTGGGTTCCATCCCCAGTACCACAAAAAAAATTTTTTTAAATGAAATAAAAAATAGGGCTGGGGTTGTAGCTCAGAGGTAGAATAGGTAGAATGCCCCTGGGTTCAATCCCTGAGGAAGGAAGGAAGGGAGGGCGGGGCGGGGGGGGGGGGGACCACAGTACAATACTATATTGACAAAATTTTTTAAAAGGCAGCTAATAGCTAGGCATGGTGGCAACATATCTATAATTCGAATACTTGGGAAGCTGCGATAGGAGGATTGCAGGTTTGAGGACAGCTTTAGCAACTTAGTGAAACGTTCAGCAACATAACAAGATGCGAGTGCACGTGTGTGTGTGTGTGTGTGTGTGTGTGTGTGTGATACTGGGAATTGAACCCAGAGACATTCCTCCTCTGAGCTACACCCCAGCCCTATTTTATTTTTTATTAAGGAAGGATCTACTATTCTATCCAACAAGTAGTTCTTTTTTCCAGTCTTCCAAGTACAACTTTTTTTTTTTTTTTTTCAGTACTGGGGATTGAACCCAGGGGCATTCTACCTCTGAGCTACACCCCAGCCCTATTTTTTTATTCTTTATTTTGAAACAGGGTCTCACTAAGTTGCTGAGGGTCTCACTAAGTAGCTGAGGCTGGCCACAAACCTGTGATCCTCCTGTCTCAGCCTCCCAAGAACTGGATTACAAGTGTGCACCACCACACTCAGCTTGAAAAAATATTTTCAAAAAGGCAAAATGTTTCTTCAGCAGTAGTTTGACTTTAAAAATTATTTATTAGTTAGATATTCAGTTATATAAAAATTGTGTTTCTCAGCCTTGTTTAAGAGCAAATAATGAGCCGGGCATGGTGGCGCATGCTTGTAATCCAGGCATTTGCGAGGCTGAGACCGGAAGATCTGGGTTTGCGGCCAGCCTCAGCTACCTAGTGAGGCACTCTGAAACTTAGTGAGACTCGGTTTCAAAATAAAGAATAAAAAATAGGGCTGGGGGTGTAGCTCGGAGGTAGAATGCCCCTGAGTTCAATCCCCAGTACCGCAAAAAAAAAAAAAAAAAAAAAAAGAGCAAATAATGAAGAAACATACCCATAATGTGGAACTACTTAAATAAAGTACAGATTCACCAGTGTAGTATTCCATGCTTTTTTAAAAGTAAATTCAATGCCATAAAAATACTTTATAGTATATAGATTACACATACTTCCATGCTTGAAAATATATATTAATTGGTGACACACACCTGTAATTCAAGTAATTGGGAGGCTGAAACAGGAAGATCATAGGTTCACAGCCAGCCTCAGCAACTTAGGCCCTGCTTCAAAATACAAAATAAAATAGGGCTGGGGTGTAGTTTAGAGGTAAAGTGTTCCTGGGTACAATCCCCAGTACCACCACCAAAAAAAAAAAAAATTTTTTCCAGAAATAATGCACAAGAAACCATTAAATAATGGTTACCTCTGACAAGTCAGACTGAAGAAAGGAGGAAAATGACATACTTTTTTTCTTTCTTTCTTTCTTTCTTTTTTTTTTTTGTACTGGGGGTTGAACCCAGAGGTGTTCTACTTCTGAGCCACACCCCCAGCCCTTTTTAATCATCTTTTTAATATTTTTGTTTTGAAATAGGGTCTCACTAAGTTGCTGAACCTGGCCTTGAACCTGCAACCCTCCTGTCTCAGCCTCCTAAGTCCTGGGATAATAGGCCTGTGCCACTGCACCCAGCTACTTTATATACTTCGTTATAGGCATAGATCTTGAAATTTTGTCAAGTACACACACTTTATTTTCTCTTCTTCCTTCTCTCTCTTCTACTCTCCTTCCCTCCTTCCTTCCTTCTTTCTTCTGATAGTTTAACTTACAGAGTTTTGGGGTTTTTTTTCCCCTCTCTCGTTTTTTAATATACTTTGTGTGTGTGTGTGTGTGTGTGTGTGTGTGTGTGTGTGTGTGTGTGTGTGTGTTACTGGGTATTGAACTCAGGGGCATTCTACCTCCAAGCTATACCCTACCCAATTTTTTTTGTAACAGGATCTTGCTAGGTTGATCAGAATCTCACTCCTTGCTGAGGCTGTCTTTGAACCTGCGATCCTCCAGTCTCAGCCTCCCAATTACTAGGATCATAGGCATGCACTATCACACCTGGCTAATATACTTTTATTGGTGCATGGTAGTCTCACATCATAATGTAGTTCAGAGTGATAGGGGCGTATATGCACACATTACTTGACGCCCACATTACTTGGTAATAGTTATTTTAAAAATTTCTAAATATACTTCGCTCAGTTTTCTTTTTTAAAGTTAATGTCTTACATAAGTAGATGACATTTCAGAACCAAGAAATTAACGATGATGCAACACTATTAGCTAAAATCTGATTTGGATATGAATCTCATTTGGATTTTACTAATTTTAACATTAATCTCAGTCTTTTCTGAGATCCAACCCAGGATTCCACATTAAATTCTAAGCCGGGCGTGGTGGCACACGCTTGTAATCCCAGCATTTGGGAGGCTGAGACCAGAGGATCCGGGTTCGAGGCCAGCCTCAGCTACCTAGTGAGGCACTCCACAACTTAGTGAGACTTGGTTTAAAAATAAAGAATAAAAAATAGGGCTGGGGGTGTAGTTCGGAGGTAGAATGCCCCTGAGTTCAATCCCCAGTACTGCAAAAAAAAAAAAAAAAAAAAAAAAAAATTCTATTGTTCTGTCTCTTTGGTCTTCCTTGTCTTTCATGATTTTGACACTTCTAAAGACTACTAGTGTCAGGCAGGCATGGCGGTGCACTCCTGTAATCATAGTACTTGGGAGGCTGAGACAGGAGGATCACAGGTTCGTGGCCAGCCTCAGCTACTTAGTGAGGCCCTCCACAACTTAGTGAGACCCTGTTTCAAAATAAAGAAAAAAACAAATAGGGCTAGGGGTGCAGCTCAGAGGTAGAATGCCCATGGGTTCAATCCCCAGTACCAGAGAGAGGGGGTGGAGGGGGAGGGACAGAGAAAGAGAATGTATGAATGAATGAATGAATGAATGAATGAATGAATCTTGTGAATAAGGTTGGTGAACATCCTCAAACTGCTTTGAACTTAAATAGACCCCAAGCCCCTCACTGATCAGATCCCCTGCATTCCTTTTGTATTTCAATTTCTTTTTTCCCAGCTTTATTAAGGTATAATGGACATGTGTCATATATACTTAAAGTAGACCACATGATGATTTGTTAGACATGTACATTGTGAAAAGTTTATTACAGTCAAGTTCATTAATGTTCCCCCCACAACACACACAGAGACTTTTTGGGGAATAAAAACATTTAACATCTATTCTCTCAGCATATACAGTATTATTAAGCACATTCCACATACTATATATAGATCCACAGAACTTATTGATCTTATAAGTGAAAGTTTGTACATTTGACAAATATCTTCCCCTTGTCCCCAAACCCCTGTCCCCTGGTAGCAAGCTTCTATACTTTCTGCTCCTATGAGTTCAACTTTTTTAGATCTCCACATAAGCAAGATTATACAGGATTTGTCTTTCTCTGTCTGATTCACATAGCATAATGTCCACTAGGTTCATCCATGGTCTTGCAAATGCCAGAATCTCCTTTTTAATGGTTGAATTATATTCCATTGTCATACATACACAATATTTTCTTTATCCACACATCTGTCAGCAGACAGTTGGGTTTTCCATGTCTTGACTATTGTGAATAAACTGCAGTGAATGTGAGAATGCAGATAATTCTTTGAGATACTGATTTTATTTCCTTTAGATATATACCCAGAAGTGAGATTGCTGGATCATGAGGTAGTACTCACTTTAATTTTTTAAGGAAACTTCATACTGCTTTCCATAATAGCTGTACCAATGCAATTGATTCTAGGATTCAAATTAACAGTTTCTAGCAAGTAAGTAGCTTCCTACTTCACACCCTACCACTTTACCTCTAATTAAAAACCAGGCCTGATTTAACATAAGACCAGTTTTCATGGCTGTGTTATAACTTGGCTAGGAACTAGAAGTTCCAAAACTTTTCTGAGAATAATTCTAGGGACAATATTAAGTTGGGTGGCTCCCATCTTGGTGTTGTTTTTGTTGTTCTTGTTGTTATTTAATTTCTTCATTCTTAAAATGCACCCTTTGATTAAGGGGAATACTGTTGTCTTCTCTTTATTCCTGGAGAAGTTTGTCCTGTCCCTTCTTAAGGAATATGTTAGAATATTCTTTTTAAGGACTTGAAAAAATATTAAAAATACTTAAATAACTTTTATGTTTCTTCCTCTGGCTTATAAAAAGAAATAGGATGTATTTGCATTGAAATCTGGCAATGATTAATTAACTTTCTAAGTGAAGTTTAAAGAATGCAGAAAAATAACCCATGCATATTAAATTCAGTAGTAATGTGTGGTAGATTTATAAAAAACAGTGATCATGGTTTCTTTTTCTTTTCTTCCTTTCCATTCTAGTGAAAAAAAATCCTTACATACTACTGTTCAGGGCTGATATAAAAACACCTTTTCCTGAGATGTCTCCCAGTTTCCTTTTATTTGCTTAAGAAATCCCTTTTTAAATTTTCTGTTTACTCACATCTTGATTGTTTTTCCTTCGCTTTTCTTTCTCCCTTTCTGCCTCAGTTCCTAGTTCCTAATAGGAAGAAAAGAAGTCCACTATTTGGAATTTTCTTTGATTTATCCTTGATTTACATGGCAAATAGAAAGCAGCTGTCTATTTAAGCATCTAATTCTTGAAACCATCGTCCCCTAAAGCGTCATCTGGAAATAATGTAGCTTGTAAAACAAAGCTAAGAAGAAAAGGCAATGTTTGTTTTATGTGGGATGAATGATTTCTGTTGGGGTCCTTTAATTCGGCTATTATGAGGGTTATTAAAAAGCAGTATTACAAAAGAGGCTTAAATGAAAAGAATTTTTTTGAGCTGGTATCTTATTATTACAGTTGATTATAGTCAAAGCTACAAATGTTTTATAAATGGCACTTTATTTTAGTTTCTCTAAATAAGACCCCCAAAACCAGTAATCTTACTCATTGTATGAGTGGAAATTCAATCCTTTTCTTGATTGACTTAATTTCTGAAAACAAATTGTATTTGAAAATTCAGTGCTGCTTTTTTTTTTTCCTGGATATTTCATGGGTTTCTGAAAAAATTCTTAAGAGAAGAACCCTCGTAGGACCACTGGAATCACCTTATAAATGCAGAGAATGAACATAAAAAGCATCAGAGTTTATCTAGACTTAAGGCATTAGTAAAAAATTCAGTGAACACTAGATAAAGTTAAGCCTCAAATTGTTTCATAATTTATTCATAATTCATTTGAGCTTCTGAGATAAGAGTTTGGAGATTGTGGTAACAGGAATGAATACTCAGTAACAGAAATACCTTGAGAAGTGGAAAAACAAAGCATTTTATGCTTTGATGCCTGTTAGAGGCCATTTCATGATGGAATGTGTTGGTTTTCTTAATGTATTTGATATGACAAAGCAGCTACTTTTGGATAGTTGATATTAAAGAAATAAATATTCAGTATTTAAGTGTCCTTGAAAACACAGAAATTAAATTAGCATGTCCATTTAATAATTCATAGAGTAGGCGTACTTAATTATTTTCACACATTTGAGTCACCTTTAATCTCCCTTCTAGTATTTTCTAGGATCTTTGTATTTGCTTGAGGTCATGAGAACTGTATTGTGTTGCTCAGAAATGTATCCCATTTTCTTTAATGTACAGTGTTAGCTGATCAAAATAATGATTTAATTAATGACTTACTTACCCTCTTTTGAGTCGTGGTTTATGCCTGTATTAGTCAACTCATGATCCTATAACAAAATAGCATAGACTGGGTGGCTTAAATAATAGAATTTCATTCCTCACAGTTGTGGAGACTGGAAGCCTAAGATCAGGGTGCCAGCGTAGTTGGGGTCTGGTGAGGGCCCCTTCTCAGTGTGTGTGCATCCAGCCTTTTGTCAACATGTATTTAGCTGAGGGCACGAAATCATCTTCAAGGCCAATACTGGGAGGTATGTGGCAGGAAATGAGGAGGTAATTAGCTCATTTCAGTATTATTCTAGGAAGCCAATAGAAAAATGACCAAAATAGGGACTCCAGAAAGTTATATAAAGTTATTCATATAAAGATAATCAGTAGCCAGGTGTGGTTTTGCACACCTGTAATTTCAGCGATTCTGAAGGCTGAGGCAGGAGAATCACAAGTTTGAGGGCAGCCTAGGCAACTTTGCAAAACCCTGTCTCAAAATAAAATAAAAAGGGTTGGGAAGGTGGCTCAGTGGTAGAACACTTGCATAGCATGTGTGAGGCCCCAGCACTGGAGTGTGTGTGGGGGGGGGGGGGGGTAAGGGATCATCAGAACAAAATTATAAAATTTAAGTACTAAAAAATAAAATACAAAAAGAAAGCAAACAAACTAGACTACATATTGAAAGACTACGTGTACAAAAGACTTGGACACATTTAATTCTGTAAGAGCATTGAAACCAAACAGATGAATCTTAACCCTAAAGCTCCATCAGTAAGAACTAGCTGAATGAACCTTGGTGAATTCACATAAGAGAGGGCCATGCAGCCATAAGAATGAATGAAAAATATCTTTATCTGAAGTTCTGTATACCACCTCATGGTATGCTCAGGTTGGTGATACCCATTTGCATTTGGAAAATAAACAATGGAAGGATAAACTATAAAAGAAGTTTTATTTTTAACAGTTGCCTGTAAGGAATGAAGGAATACGATAAAAGTGGTAGGAATGAGCTAGACTTCGTTAAATATGTCTTATTCTGTGATGTAACTTAAGGACCACATAAATATTTTACCTGATTGTAAGACAAATTTTAAAAGAACAATCTTTTAAATTAACTAAAATTGAAATAAATTAACCTAAATGTAAATATGTATATATGCATATTGTATATCTATGTATATGTATGTATGTGTGTGCGGTTGGTTTTATAACCAGGCACCTCTTCATCTCTAGTAGGCAATACCTTAAAGACACAACTGAAAAAATACCAAACTGCTTTTTACTAATGACATCTATGTAGAAACTTGATATTGTTATTTCAGCCCAGCGTGGTGGTGCACGCTTGTAATCCCAGTACTTGGGAGGCTGAGACCGGAGGATCTGGGTTTGTGGCCAGCCTCAGCTACTTAGTGAGGCCCTCTGCAACTTAGTGAGATCCACTTTCAAAATAAAGTATAAAATTGGGCTGGAGACGTAGCTTGGAGGTAGAATGCCTCTGGGTTAAATCCCCGGTACCAAAAAAAAAAAAAAAAAAAGAAACCTTGGTATTGTTATTTCAAGATACACATGTGTCTAACATGAGATAAAGTAAATGAGTAATAGTGAAATATTCTAATCCTGTTTTACCCATTGTCCTTGGGAACCTGGATTCATGGTATGGGAACATTATATGCAGATGTAAAATAAAAGCAATTGGGTAAAAATCCTTTGATGTTGAATTTGAATAGGAAGTATCTGTTTGGACTCATTTTTGTTTCTAATATCTATGGCTCTGTCTAGTCATTCTACCTTGATCCTTTGATCTCATGAAAACAGTGACGAACTCAGGAAAGTAGCTTTGAACATCCCTAGCAACCAGATATCCATTTCTAAAAGGAACCAGGCATTTATCCTGCCTTTTATAAGATGGTGACACTTGATAACAAAATACTAGATATGAGGAAGTTCCTCTTTAGAGAGTTATTCCAGCTAATAACTAATAGTGAGAGAATTTGATTATCCCATTTTGCAAGCCTAGGTAAAGTAGTGGATCAAGCATTGAGCATCAATGGCTGCTAACTCACAAGAAGAGTCAACTATACTTCATGTTCCTCCTGATGTAGAACATACCACCGCCAATGAAGTATCTTGCAAAAAAAACGAAATGAAACCAAAAGCCTAATCTAATAGATTATATATAGATTCTGCCACAAATTTATCAGAAATATCCAAAATAAAGAAACAGTAAATGCCACCAAAATCCGGATTGCAAGAAACTGCATAGAACAAATAACTTGGTTTATTCAGCTAACAAATTGCCATAAAAAAAATAAGAGAGGAAGAGAAAGAGGAAGGAAAGAAGGGAGGGATTTGAATAAAGACCAGCTGCACTGTAGAGATTTATTTGTATTCTCATTCTAACAAAATGTCTTAATTTTTTTTAACCTAATAGAAAGTTGAGCACTCAAGAATTTGATGATTTTCAGGGATTAGAATTTTTCATGTATGGAAAATGGCATTATATATATTTTTTTATTGTTTTGGTACTGGGGATTGAACCCAGGGGCATTCTATCTCTAAGCTATACTCCTAGCCCTTTTTATTTATTATTTTGAAACAGTATCTCACTAAGTTCCTGAGGACCTCACTAAGTTGCTGAGGCTGACCTCAATCCTATGATCCTTTTGTCTCAGCCTCCCAAGTCCTGGGAGTATAGGTATGTGCCACCATGCACAGCAATATTTATATTTTTTAAAGATGAATACTACTGGGTATGGTAGAGCACTCCTACCATCCCAGCTACTCCAGAGATTGAGGCAGGCGGATCACAAGTTTGAAGCCAGCCTTGGTCAACTTAATAATACTCTGTCTCAAAATAAAATAAAAAGGGCTGGGATGTCACTGAGTGGTAGAGGGCTTGCCTAGCAAGTATGAAGCCTTGGGTTCAATCCCTATTATTACAAAGACCAATTTAAAAAAAGAAAAAAGAATCCTTATCTTTTGGAGCTACTTACGTGTGTGTGTGTGTGTGTGTGTGTGTGTGTGTGTGTGTATGTGTGTGTGTGTGTGCATGGGTCTGAAAGATATGCCTGAGTTTTCCTTCAAAATAATACTTGAGGAAGAAGTGGATGAGCATAAAGAAACAATATTGGCCATGAATTGATCATTGTTGAAGCTAGGGGACAGGTACATGAAGGTTCATTATGCTATCAAATATATATATGGTATATATACAAAATGAAATGTTCCAATAAAACAAGTTAAAGAAGCTGGGCATTGTGGCACACACTTGTAATCCCAGTACTTGGCAGACTGAGACAGGAGGATCTCAGGTTTGAGGCCAGCTTCAGAAACTTAGCAAGGTCCTCAGCAACCTAGCCAGACCCTGTTTCAAAATAAAAAATAAAAAGGGCTGGGAGTGTAACTCAAAGGTAGAATGTCCCTTGGTTTAATCCCCAGTACCAAAAATAAACAAACAAAAGAGGTTATGTAACAGTGTGGATATACTTAACATTACTGAACTATATACATAAAAATGTTCATGCTGGTAAATTTTGTTATATGTATTTCACCACAAGTTTTTAAAAAGTTAAGAAGTATGGGCATTGGAATCTGAAAGAACTAGATTTAACCTGTATATGACCTTAACCTTCACTCCTCTGATCTTTGATTTTCCCATTAAATAAAAATAATAATACCTAGCTTATCAAATTGTGATAATTAAATAGTATGTAAAGGTATTTCATGAAATATCTGGCATAAAACAAGTGCTGTGTAAATCTTAGTGGCCATTGTTACCACCACTACAGTTCCAACACCTGAAAGAAAGGAAAATATGTTTTTTCTTCTCCTATCACTGAAAACCAGAGCTTATCACTGAGGGGGCCAATTAAAATCTTCTTGTTCAGTGCATTGTAGCATCATGGAATAAGTTTACACAGCAAGTCAGATAGGCTTGAGTTAACTATCAGTCATAGTATTTAATAGCTGTGCTGTCTAGATTAGTTAAGTCTATAGTTAGCAACCTTAGAGAAATCTCTGTGTTCTCTGAGATTCAGTTTTCTTGTTTATAAAGTGAAGATACTAAACATCTACTCTGCAGAATTGGATTAAATGTTAGTGGCTGTATATATAATGTTCTTGGCACCCTGCCTTGATCATAGCAGGTTTTCAGTAAATGCAAGATATCATCATGCCATGATTGTCATTGTCCAGAAATAGAAGGTAAGACAAGATCTCTTCCATATATCCTTCTTTGGAAAAATTTATCTGAACTTGAGAACAACCTATTTCTGATTTAACAAGGATAATGGAGGAGATACCAAGTCCTTGGTGTCAGGTAGGCATATCTTAAAGAGGAAGAAATAGTTAATCAATTATGGATTGAAGATTGAGGGTGAAATGAGGATTAAAATGTCCACTGGAGTTTGCAAAACAGAGATAGCATCTGGTCATGTCAAAATGGGGACAACAGTTTTGGGTTTTTTTTTTTTTTTTGCGGTACTAGGGATTGAACTCAGGGGTATTCTACCTCCGAGCTACACCCCAGCCCTATTTTTTATTCTTTATTTTGAAACCAAGTCTCACTAAGTTGCGGAGTGCCTCACTAGGTAGCTGAGGCTGGCCGCGAACCTGGATCCTCTGGTCTCAGCCTCCCGAATGCTGGGATTACAAGCGTGCGCCACCATGCCCGGCTTGGGATAACAGTTTTGAATAGTACAAACTGACAGATTAATCCTAAGGAGCTTCTTGTAAGGAACAGATTTGTGAGTTGAATTCTAAGAAAAAAAGGGTACAAAGCCAGGCATGGTGGCACACTCCTGTAATCTTAGTACTTGGGAGGCTGAGACAGAAAGATCACAGGTTTGAGAACAGCCTTAGCGAGTAATGAGACTTTCATCAACCTACAGAGACCCTGTTTCAAAATAAAAATAAAAAATAGGGCTGGGGTATAGCTTGGAGGTAGAATGCCCCTGTTTTCAATCCCCAGTACCACAAAAAGAGGGGGGGGGGGAGGGAGAGAGGGAGGAAGGAAGGAATGAAATTAACTGTTCTCAATCTCCTACTCAGCCTTTCTTGCCTTAGAATATGTCTATGTCCCATTCTGTTTCTTAACGTACTCAACTTTATGAAGTTCTCATGGAGACTAATGATAATAGATGTTTGTTTAAAACACATTTTTATTTTATTTTGGGGGGGGGGGGCGTTGAACTCAGGGGCATTCTACCTCCGAACTACACCCCCAGCCCTGTTTTTTATTCTTTATTTTGAAACCAGGTCTCACTAAGTTGCGGAGTGCCTCACTAGGTAGCTGAGGCTGGCCGCAAACCCGGATCCTCTGGTCTCAGCCTCCCGAATGCTGGGATTACAAGCGTGCGCCACCACGCCCGGCTTAAAGTTTATTATTATGAGTTATAATTAATTAAAGTGCTAATATAAAAATGTTTTTTAGCCGGGCGTGGTGGTGCACGCTTGTAATCCCAGCATTCGGGAGGCTGAGACCAGAGGATCCGGGTTTGCGACCAGCCTTCAGCTCCCTAGTGAGGCACTCTGCAACTTAGTGAGACTCGGTGTCAAAATAAAGAATAAAAAATAGGGCTGGGGGTGTAGCTCGGAGGTAGAACGCCCCTGAGTTCAATCCCCAGTGCCGCAAAAAAAAATAAAAATAAAAAATAAACTTTATAGTAGTTAAATATCCTAACTTTTTTTATAAACTTTTACAGATTTTTAATTGTTACACTTAATAAAAGAAGTGAAAAACTTTATTAAAAGTCAAAGTGTATCCCCATATCACAGGTATAGGAAACACCAAATGGCCTCACCATGGCACTGGAAATATTTCCACAAAACTGTAGGATGTATTTAAGTATCACTTACGTTATATAATAAGCCTTACAATGATCAGCCCAGACATGGTTCAAAGGAAATACTCCTTAAAAGCAAATATAAATTTGTTTTTGCTTTAAAAATGTTTGTCATTTTTCTATCAAAAAATATAGATGAAGAGATTTTGAGAACTGAGTACAAATGAAGAGAACAAGCACTGTGTAACAAAGGATGACAAGTGTGCGTGTGTGCATGTGTGTGTGTGTCCTGAAAAAGCTTTAGGTTGTGGGGTTTTTTTCTCTTATGCTTTTATCCTACTGTCCTCACTATTATATTACTTATGTAGAGGCTTCTGTCCATTGAGTTCAAAGCACTTAAAATCATCAAGTCATTTATTTCTTGGATTTATTGAATGGGTGCCCATTGTTCAAAAGCCTGTGGGCGTAAGCACAAAGTTATAAAAGCACACAAATTAAATGTAATAGCACAGGAATAAGAGAGACAGCCTGCAGGATTGCCGCTTTGCCTGTTGGGAATGCCAGACTCTTGAAAGAAAAGAAGAGAAAACAAAAGAGAATAAGAAAAGGGAAAAACCAACAACCTAGGACTCATCATATTCTGGGAGTTGCGAAATGAATTTGTCAGTTAAAGGGAATGACCGTGGGGTGCAGTTGAGAAGGGCCTGATTGACTTTAGAGGGGACTCTGGAACATGCGCCAGCCTCGCAGACCCAGAGTTTACTTCAGGGACTAGGCCAGAGAGATTTTGTTCTCTCTTATTCTACAGATAGACATTCCAAAGTAGAGGGATCTGGTTACCTGCCATTGTCTTAAAGCAGCATCAAAAAAATTGAGGCAAAGTTGGGCATGGTGGCACATGCTTGTAATCCCAGTACTTGGAATGCTGAGACAAGAGGATAGCAGATTCAAAGCCAGCCTCAGCAACTTAGTGAAACCCTGTTTCCAAATAAAATATAAAAGAGGTTTAGGAGTGTAGCCTAGAGGTAGAGGTCTCCTGGGTTCCATCCCTAATACATACACACACACACACACACACACACACACACACACACAAAATTGAAACATGATCTTATTGTCAAATTCCCAGTTAAATTCTGATTTCATTTCTCTCAATAATTTGGCTTAGAAATATTCATTTCTTTTTAGTGTCTCCTTTATACAGTGGTTAAGAAAAATGAGTTTATTCACAGTTAAGTAAATCAATAAAAACCTAAAATTATTCTAGAATTACTGTAAAAAAGAAAATATTTTATTAAGAAGTCAATAGATAATTAAAAATATAAAATTAGGCCAGGGATGATGGCTCACCCCTGTAATTCCAGTACTTGGGACAGCAAATAGTGAGACTCTCATCAACTTGGTAAGACCCTGTTTCAAAATAATAATTTAAAAAATAGGGCTGGGGGTGTAGCTCAGGGGTGGAATGCCCCTAGATTCAATCCCTGGTACCACAAAAAAAGAAAAAGAAAAGATATATATATATATATATATATATATATATATATATTTAACATTTAGAAATAACAGCATACTTTCTTTTAGAATAGAAGGCAACTGTTAGGAGAAATAACTGAAATGGTCCAAAGTATTTGCCCCTAAGTAGTGGAGCTAAAAAGGGGGAGGGGCAAGTCAGGGAACTGGTTTGTTTTTGTTTCATTCTGATAGTTTTTCTTGAATTTTAAACTGTTTATTACTTCTATGAAAATTAAAGCAAAAATTTAGAGAAAAAAACTATAAGAACAGGAAAGCAAATCTCATTTGGAATCATTTTCAAAACTGGTTTTAGTGCATTATTCTCAAAGCTTAGCTTTTAAAGTAATAAATTCATCCACACCCTCACCTGGTAAAGCATATTCTGGTTTTTGGTAATTCGGGAAAGACTGGCTAAAACTGCTGATACATTTTGTATTCCACAATTAGGCATTGTCTCATACTTCTGATAATCTCTTTCATTTCAGTGGAATATCTGATAACGCTTAACTGACAAAACTCTTGAAAATATTGTAGTATACAGTCTTAAATGGGTCACTTCCTGTATTCTTTAATTCTTTAATTGAGGTCTCAGTCTAAATTGTATTTATTCTCCCTCTTTTCTGTCTTTATGACATTTGTTTCCCACAATTCACAGCTCTCCCCCTTTTCATAGTCAGTCATTCAGTATCTGTTAAATGAGTGATGTATTTATTCTGGGAACACTCTGGTGGCTAATTGGTAGCCATTGGGAGAACTGATTAAATTGCATCCCTCAGACTGGTAACCTGAATAAATGAATCAGACTTCTCCACCTGCCTAGGTTACATTGAGCCAGACCTACAGAGGCCAGAAAATTACAAAGCCGAGAATACTGGGCAGGTGTTCTGTGTCTACATAATCAAAGTTCTTAGGAGCTGCAAGAAGTATTCAGATTGTAAATGCTTTGAGATCTTTTATAAAAGTCAATTTGTAAATGGTTTTTGTTTGGGGTTTTTTAAGTGCAGTTAATGCATTTTTTTAATTTCTCCCTCTGTTTCTTTGTCTTTCAGTTTTCTTATGCTTTTTGCTCAACATGTCTGATTCCTCATCCAATTTACTCAAATTTTAATTGACATGAAGTTGAAGCCATTTAAGAAGGTTATAATCATTCTTTTGTCTTGTTGACATGCCAAAGAGACTTAGCAGTGACTATTGGATAATAACCAGTAAATTCGTTCAAATAATGTCACAGCATGTTTCTTATATAAAATACAAATATGTAGGAGAAAAACTCCTAAAAATTTTACATGGAGAGTCATTTTTATTAAGAAATCAGTTAAATTACTAAAAATTGGTTTTATACTACCATTTTCCCAATTCTTTGG
>PVLC010010911.1:0-48840 GCA_004027655.1 Graphiurus murinus
AAAAAGAGGAGGAGGAAGAAGAAAGAGAGGAAGAGGAGGAAGAAGAGGAGGAGGAAGAGGAGGAGGAGGAAAGAAGAGAGGGAGAGAGGGAAGGAAGGAAGGAAGGAAGGAAGGAAGGAAGGAAGGAAGGAAGGAAGGAAGGAAGGTCTCTCACATCATAAATAAATCAACCCAGCACCAGGTTAAGTGGAAAGCAGTAGGGGAGGGAGGTCGGTCTGGTGCCTGCAAATATCTATGAAAATAGATCATTAAGTCCCCAAAGTCTATTTTTGCCTGAATTATTCAAACAGATGCAGATTGTTTTTAAATTACCCAGATAATTGGGGCAGGGTAGCTCTGGCCGTCTCCGTAGGATTGGGGTAGGTAAACTTCCTGGGATGAACTAATTAGTCCTCCAGCCTGTGACTCTGTGGCCTTGGTTTCTTCAGAGGCCTGCCCCAGACCTCTGTTCACCTTTTATCTCAATCAATCGTCTTGTGTTTACCAAGGGCCCCAGGAGTGGGGCATGGGAGGTGTAGATCATTCAATTTGTAGCAGCACATATTTTCAATATTATGATAAGAAGACAAGGGACTCTGCATTTTATCAACTCGCGAGTCCCGGATCGATCAGCAAATAGATGGGCCTCCCCCGTATTCTGAATTAAAGTGTGTGTTTGGGCGGTTTATTGACAGTTGATAACTACTGACCACACGTCCTGATAGAGTGACAAAGGTCGGGTCAAGGCAGGTCAGAGCCACGGAGGAGGCCTCCTGCTCTGGGGGGCCGCTCCCTCCCTAAAGGGAGGCACAGGTCAATAACACAGCTACCTGTGGAGCCTGCAGGCCCGTCCAGCCTGTCTCTCTCTGTGCAGCTTCCCCTTCACTGGGGTTGCTGCCCTGGGAGTCACAGGACTGGTGAGTGTTGGTGAAGCCAGGTGTCACCCTGCAGGGAAAGCAGGCTTTGTCCCACTACACGGCTCACCCCTTCACAGGCCCTTCCTGAGGAGTTGCAGGGCTGGCCATTCTGCTGCCACGTAACCTCAGAGATTTAAGGAGGCACCAAGCAAAGACAGCGACTTGTCTTTATGGCTCCCCCAGGAGCTTGTCCCTCCTGTGCAAATGCAAACCACTCTTGGCAAGCAGAAGTTTAATTAAAAGCCTCTTCGAATGCCTCTCCAGCTGGGGTGGGCCTCAGCCGCCAGGAAGGGCCTGATCAAGTGGATTTGAAAACATACAAACGAGCGGCCTTGTTCCCAGGAAATGTCACACAGTCCGCCTCGCTCGCGGTGCCGTGCTGCTGACGGGGAGAAGGTGGGGGTGCGGCGTGCGCATGTTTGATGCCCCATCCGTCCTCTACCTGGAAGATGCAAATGATATTCAAATTTGGTTCCAGTGTACAGGCTGCTTGCATATACCCCACAGCAACCCTCAAGCAAGTGACTAATGGGAACATGTGTTCTTTCTATTTTTATATGGCTGGGAGAACAAGGGGATGGAGGGCCGAGCTCTTGGGGTTTGAGGTCTCTCTTTGCAGGGGACATGCTGCTGTCTGGTGTGACAGTTATACCCAGTGGCAGCTCCATGGCAGCAGGCCCTGACCTGCCTGCACGCTCGCACCACAGGGGACCTTGGTCCCAGGGAATGTTCCTGCCTGCCGTTCTCTCCAGCCAGGAGAGAAACCAGGGCCTGCAGCTGGACCCTTAGGATGACAGGGCTGCCATTTCCTGTGGCTTAGATTCCATCTCATTTGGGCGCAAGAGGGGTGACCGTCCCCAATATCCGTGTCACTGGTCACGGTGAGCTGAGCTGTGTGTATGGAGGGGAGGCATGGTTCTGGGACCAAACTCAGGGCTTTGCACATGCTAGGCAAGCACTCTGCCACTGAGCCCTCAGGGTTTTTAATCGGGCGGTTCCTGACCGTCTCTATGGCAGGGCAGCTAGGGGGAAAGCTTCAAAGTGACTTCAATGAAACCCATGTCTGTCCAAAGCCTTTTGTGGCTTCTTGCAGCCCAAGGTGGAAAAATAAAACAAAACAAAACAAAACAAAACAAAACAAAAAACAGAGGAACGATTCCATGAAAGACGACCTTAGTATCAAACGTGGCTTTTGCTGCTCGGTTGCTATTACTGACCCTGTCATGAAAGCGGGGGTGGACTCCCAGTCCTGACTGTTTATTTACACTTCAACTCAGTGCCTAGGAATCCCATGGCAAAGAGGGATGAGGCGGGCAAAGAGGACTCTGGGACTTGAGAAATGATCCGTTAGTATGTGAAGACCTGGGTATAAATGTCTTAAAGTTCTAGGATTTGGAGGGATTGGAAGAGATCAGCTGGGTCGGTGACCATCGGGATTCATTTCAGAGGGAAAAGAGGTGGCACGGGGTCCAGGACACTCACCCCTTGGTAAAACAGTCTAATTCCAGCTGATTCGCTTTATACTGTAGGCTTCTTTTTTATATCATTTTATGGGTGCATCGTAATTATACATCATAGTGAGGTGCAAAGCGATATACTCATAGATGCACACCGCACTTGGTGTGGTTCCCTCAGCATCCTACCCCGCTCCCCGTTCCTCCCTGCCCATTCAAGTGAGTGAGGTTGGTAGTGAGGTCTTCATATAGGGAGGGCCGCCGGATCAAAAAGCCAAGGGTCGTATGTTCCCTTCTAGGTAGAAGCTAGAGAGAAATAGGAAAAAAAGGGACTTCAGATGAACAAGGAGAGAGACCAGGAGAAGGGCAGAGGGGGGCTGGGAAAGGGAAGCAGGAAGAGGGAAGAGGGGAACTGAGGAAGAAAACAGTGCAGATAACGCCATGTCCATATATACTGTGCGCTTCTGTAGCTAGTCTGTGTGGTAGACTACGGAGTCCTGTGCTATCTCCAATCAAGCAGTAGGGGCCACGGCCATTGCTATGAGGAGGACCCAGAGAGCATGTCCAGCATCTATAAAAAAGAGGTACAGAGTCAGAGAACAGTGACAGATAAACTACACATCAGCTGTCACGTGTCAAGTTTGTTTGTTTGTAAGAAAGGGCTCTGAGATTCTAAAAAGCTTAAAGAGCACGGAATTCTGTTTTCTTGCCTTGAGATAGGGATCATCACCCAAACCTATGTGGAGACGCATTTGGATTTTAAAGGCCAACTTCAGAAGCGCTGGAAGTAGTATCAGCTCAGTGCTCGGTAGCCCAAGTGCTTGGAGGAAGGAATCTCATCTTCATAGAAGTTGAGAGAGGGGTGAGAGTAGAGTCTTGAGGTCTAGCTCCTCCCCCACCATGGAGATTCACCTCCATTAACACCACTAGAGGACCCCAGCTTGTTTCAAGACCACCAGCTGCTCCATACTGCTTGATTGTATGGTTTCTCAGAGGTCAGGGGCTTAATATACTGCAAGTGTCATCATCAAACTGCATACCTTTAACCAAGAATTTTCTCTCCCAAGGAACATATATCATGGAACTATATGTTAAAAAATGTTCATTATATCATTATTCTAAATAATTAAAAACTGGTACTAACTAAATGTCTAACAGTAAGTAATTGAATATATAAATAATGGAATGTTTATGGAATAGATATATAATAGTACTTCTTATAATCAGGAATTTCTTTTTAAAAAGGCTTCTCTAAAAATTAGGGTGATTTATTTTTAAGGGTACCTCTAGAAAGAAGCCAGCTCAACTCAATAAATAAAAAGCAAAATGAATTTTCTGTTAATATTCACTTGGGATTGATTGTCAAATTGGATAATTCAGACTAAAAAGGAAGCCATGTTGTCACTGTACTTAGGTGTTTGGCTTTCTTTATTGGAACACTTGCTTCAAATTTCCATTTTTCAGCCGGGCGTGGTGGCACACACTTGTAATCCCAGCATTCGGGAGGCTGAGACCGGAGGATCCGGGTTCGCGGCCAGCCTCAGCTACCTAGTGAGGACCTCTGCAACTTAGTGAGACTCGGTTTCAAAATAAAGAATAAAAAAATAGGGCTGGGGGTATAGCTTGGAGGTAGAATGCCCCTGAGTTCAATCCCCAGTACCACAAAAAAAAAAAAAAAATTTCCACTTTTCTTGGTTGATATAGAGACAGTCCAAATCCATGCCTTCTCCTGGGCCAGAGTGGGCATAACTGGACACATGGTTGTGTCCCCATGATGTGCCAACAATATGCCAGGCACTGGGGGGGTACCAAGGTCATTAGGGACATCATCCATGCTTCCAGGGACTTTTTGGAATAAGGGGGATGTAGAAATGGCAAGAATTAAGGGATACCACCTTTTTGTCACCAGATTCAATGTCTCAGCCACCTACTTCATGCCGGGCATTGTCCTAGGCCAGTACCTGCGTATGTCACCTCACATGTTCACCACAGCCTGCAACAAAGGACTCTTGTCCCATGTCAGAGTTGGGGGCAATGATCCCTCACAGGCTTAGGCTCTAGAAGACTCAAACCCAGCTCTACTTGCACTTCTAACACTTGATCCAAAATGATGTTGGAAAGGAAGAAGAACCCCTTGACTCTATCTCTAGAGTATAAGCTCCAAATGTAAAAAGGTTTTTAAAAATCTATTTGAAGCCAGGCATGGTGGTGCACACCTGTATTCCCAGCACTTGGAGGCTGAAACAAGAGGATTGCTAGTTCACGGCCAGCCTCAGAAACTTAGCAAGACCCTCAGCAACTTAAGGAGACCATATTTCAGATTGATAAATAAAATAGGACTGGGAGTGGAGTTCAGAGGTAGAAAGCCCCTGGATTCAATGCCCAGTACCACAAAAACAAAAGGGGGTAAAAATCCATCTTTTCTCCTACCCAATACCAAGAACAGTGCCCCAAAAGAAGGCAGAGTGAGTGTGGTGTTGGTAAGATAAGCCTGCAGATTTAGCAGATAAAATAAATTTAATGCCTAATTTCAGGTAAACACTGAATCATTTTTAGTGTATATCTCATGCAATGTATACTTATGCTTAAAGCTCTTCTGTAATCGTTGGTCATTTAGTGATGGATCCAGACATTTCCTGTCTTCTCCCAAGGCTACCTACCCTTGGAGTTCAGTGACAGGGAGAGTTGCTAGATATGGTGTGTGACAATGACAAAAGATAGAAAAGGAAAAAAGGCCCTGTCTGGCTTGTAAAGTGCCAGGAAACCATGCTAAGACTTATCTTCTACAGATGGAGAGATCCCCCAGGTGTTTCATAAACCAGACAAGTGGCTTGCCCACAGGTCCTCTGGACTGTTCCTCTGATGGACTTGTGAAGAATGGATAGGATCCAGGCGTGGTGATGCATACCTGTAATCTCGGTAGTTGAGAGGCTGAGGTAGAAGGATTGCAGGCTCCAGACCAGACTCGGCAACTTAGCAAGACCCTATTTCAATGTAAAAAATAAAAAGTGCTGGGGGTGTTGCTTGGAGGTAGAACGCCCCTGGTTCAATCCCAGAAAAGAGAGGAGAGGAGAGGAGAAGGGAGGGGAGAGGAGGGGAGGGGAGGAGAGGAGAGGAGAGGAGAGAAGAGAAGAGAAAAAGAATCAGAATGGACGGGAGTGGAGAGTGAGCCTGCAGGCCACTGCAGCTGTCCCCAGGATAGATGATCCAGTGAGGATGGTGGACGGTGGGGAGGTCAGGAATGAAAAGGCAGCTTAGATAATCACACACTGCCTTCAGGTCCCTGTAGAAGGGCCTGGAGCCCTCCTGGAATCCAGAGCATTGGATTCCAGTCATGAGCTGGTCGTAACCTTATGGGTCCAAATGGAGAGTGTGGTAGGTCTAAGGGATAAAGACGTGGGGCAATCCGCATGTATTCTCTCTGCCCATCTATTAATTTATTGGTGGTGGCGAGGGAGGAAGAAGGCAGCAGATGGAGGAAGGAACAGACATGACCCCGCATTTGCTCCGTTCTCTTGCCTTGGCTTAAGGGAAAGTGGCTATCCCCAGCCTGTGTGTCTGGCTGACCCGGGCTGTCCCCTGGTTGCTGGCTGCTGGGGGCAGATGCATTCATAATGGAAGAGGTGAACTCGGAGTTGGGGGCTGGCAGAGGGCATCACATCATTCCCCATCAGGAAGGAGCATGGGGAGGTGTTTTCTTCTGCCATAATAAGGTTGTCAGGCCCCTTTCTGGCTGGAACATTACAGGGACCCATGGAAGCTGCCAGAAGGGCGAGCGCACCCCTGTTAATTAGCACTAATGTAGTCCGGGCTGTTTTCTTAGGCTGACCAAAGGGAATAGTAATTAATATGGTGGGAGAGACAGACGGAGAGTTCAAGGCCGGCATGTGTGCCCCCGACCCTGGGGTCACTGGGGAAGGGCGACCTGGAAGACAATAGCCCAGCTCCCTCGGGCCTGGACAAAGGCTGGCTCCCGTTCTCAAACCGCAGCTCACAGTGGCCTTCGTAGGAATGGGAAATTCCATCCTTCCACTGCTGGAAAAGGGCTGGCTTTTTAGGCCTCCCAGTTAAGGTGTGCATGTCTACATATGTAAGTGGGTATGTGGGGTGTGTGTGTGTGTGTGTGTGTGTGTGTGTGTGTGTGTGTGTGTGTGTATGTGTGTGTGAGTTTAAGGGGTAATTTTTCTCCTTCTTAAATATCTAAACTCACAAAGCCTGGGGAAGTCTTGCAACTGAATGGACCTTTTGCAGACTGGGGAGAAGCCATCAGAGTGGGAGCAGGTGCCAGAGCCCAGGAGCTGCTACAGGGGGCCGGTGAGTTAGAGAATGGCTGGCCCACCCAACAGGGAAGCCAAGGCAAGTGACAGTTCCACCTCCCAGGAAGACCTAGCAGAGGGAAGGGACAGGCACCCTTGGAATGATGGGAAGTGGAATCCAAGTGACCATCTCATGCATTAAGGATGACCTTACCACTCACAGATGACAGGTGGACATATAGCCCCACCATGAGCAAAAGTACACTGGATTCCCTGTGACTCCTCCTCCTTCTGAGATGCCCATCTGTATGCTGCTGATCTTTCCAGAAACAAATCTAGTTCTTTTAGATTTTGCACTTCACTTTCCTCAGTTCCCCTCACCTCCCTCTTTCCTTCTCTCTCTCTCGCTCTCTCGCTCTCTCGCTCTCTCTCGCTCTCTCTTTTTCTCCTTTAATTAAATACTGTGCTGCCTAACTCTTTCAGGTCAGCAGCAATGTCACTAGTATCAGCCATGAATCACGGCCGAGCTGACATTTTAAAAATGGCATCGTCAGGGCAGCAAGCGCAGGCCAGACACCCAGACACACCGGCCGGACCCCGTAAATTACACTAAAAGTCTAATCAGAATAATCAACACGCTGACATCTTTATGCAAGTGGGCAGAACCAGGGAAGGGAAAGGCACTGCCTTGGATTTCTCTGAGATTCCTCTTGTAGCAGATTCTGGTGCGTTCTGAGGATGTAGAGAGGATGCTTATGAGAAACCTGCGACCTCTTTCCTCACTTTATGGTTTCCTGATGAAAACAGATAATAGTAAACACCTCTTAATAGGGACTTTGTTGAGATGCAACTCATGCAATAGAGCCATATTTTTTTGTTCCTGCAAACATCTCAGATGCATGAATTTCCTCATCAGGATAGGTACACAGGGATATCTCTTTCTCTTTCATATATGCATGTATGATGTGAAGGCAGTCTCAATTGCTTCTAGCTGCAGAAATGTGTTCAAGTTCTTTCACTATGAGAATGGTTTTCATAACTCTGACCCCAATTATTTACTGGTCTCCATTAATGTGATTTCCATAGGCCAGATAGGACAGCCATTGTCAGCCTAGAACCATCAGCATCCTGCTTATTCCAATTTTGTTTCAATTTCCTTTCATTTTTCTCCTTGAGTCTCTCTCCAAAGTTCCCATATCCCTGTTTCTTATCTCTCTAGTTTGCAAACAAGCAAGCAAGCAAGCAAACAAACAAACAACCCTCGTAAAGCTTTAGCCTCTCTCCCTCTAATGGAAGGTCAGGGCTGCCGGTGGCCATATATATGCAGAAAGAGCGCCTCCCGGTGATTAATTGGCCTCACCAGGTCAGAGGCACAGAGAGGCCATTTGTCACCAGTGAGCTCTGGCCATCACAACCAGGCTGCCCAGGGATGTGAGCAGCCATAAGCACACCAGCTGGGACTAACCATTTAGTACCCACTGAGGTGTGGCCAGCCAGGGCCCAGGGGTGCATGCTTGCTAAAGGAGCGCTGGGATAGAGGAAGGACAGAAACAAAAGATAGAAAAGCGAAAAGAGAGGAGCATGGTAGACAGATGAAAAGCAGACTTTTATTTTTTTCTATTAAGGGAAAGAAGTTCTGTTTTGCTTTCATTGATTTCTCATTTACTGAGCACCTACTGTATGCCAGGAAAAGCAAGGCATGGTCCTTTGAATCTGGTGCTAGAGATTGTTTATACTCTTTGAAGTGCTTTGATAGATTTTTGTCCATCTGATTTTTGCAATGCTATCAAGAGAAAGGCATGGTTGATACTCAGAAGCTAATCTCTCAGATGGGTTAACTGAGCCAGGGTCTCCACGATTTCCCCAGGTCCATGGAGTGGTGATTATTCCTCCTTCTTTAGAGCTTCTTTTGTTGACCACACACAAGTGGGCTCCATCGGGATGACCCATCGGCCACGCCGGCGCGTCCTCCAGCATATCCTGAACAAGGGTTAGCCCTCAAGCCCTTTGTGCCCTGGACTGAAAAATCATGGGCTCTGGTTTGAGTTTTGGCTTTTTTTTTTCTTTCTTTTTTTTTTTTTTTTGGTGCATTGTAATCCTACATCTTAATGAAGTACAAGCTGGTACTACTCACCTTGAGCAAGTCACTTTTCCTCTGCAACCCTCAGTGTCTTTGTCTAGAATACGGGCTTCATTCTCTTACGATTATAATTACATGAGATTATACAACTTGGAACATTGTGCCGGGTGTGGATGAAGCAATTAGCAGTCGCTGGCTGTGCAAGGTGCATATATATTTATTTACATACAAACATCCTGTCTGGGCCAGGCCATCTGGATGCCTCCCACACCAGTGGCCCCCACATCAGCATGCATCCTGGACCATGGTCTGGGGAGAATTGAATGGGCAAATGGCCACAGAGCAGTTCCCAGGAACAAACTCTTCCTTGTCCATCCTCCCGACACCCCCCCCCCCAGACTTTGTGGCAGTGATTCCTACAGCTGAGTGCTTGTGCAATAAGTACATGCTGATAACTACTGATGGAAAGCACAGTACTAGGCACTGTGGTCTAAGACAGGAGGAGAAGGAGGCGGTGGAGACAGGGGAGTACGGGAGTAGGGGAGCAGGATACTCCTGCTGGTAGCCTTTGGCCCCAGTGGAGACTACCATGCAGATGGGTTCCGATTAAGAAAGTTTCCAGATAAGAACTTCAGCCCAGTGAACTATTTCAGGAAAGGGGGATTCCTATAGAATAAGATAAACATTTTTTGCTAAAGAAAAGAGATGGTTTATGCTCTGGTCAAGAGGTTACACTGGTTCTGACTTTACAAATGAGCTGGGTTGCAGAGGTTCTTGAAATTGTAAGCTGCTCAAGTGAATTTCATTGGAATTCTGTTTACAACAATATTCAGAGGCTGGACCCGTGCCACTCTGCTTATAAACACATGGGCAGAAAGAACAAGCAGAGCCATGTCTAAGCTCTCAGAAACCCCCAGGACAGCGAAGGCCAGTAATAGATGGGCAGAATCTCTCCTGCTTATGGAACCCTTGCTCCATGCCAGGGACCTCACTGAGCACTCGGCATGACCAGTCTCACCTGGGTTATTCGGTAATGCTACAGGACAGGAATAATTACCTCCATTGTACAAACAAAGCAACTGAGGCACTAAGCATGCGTACTGGGGAATGAGTGAGTGGTCCAGAGCCATTCTATTGGTTAAGATATTTTTTATGGTGAGAGTGGTAAAAAAAAAAAAAAGTCTGTTTCCAACATAATAAAATTTTTCATATCACCTAACAACAAGTTTAGGGATGAGGTAGGCACTCAGATTCCATGGCTCATCAATATCATCAAGGACCTGGACTTTTCCCATCTCTCCCAAATAGTGCTGTCATTGGTGTGCCAGCCTGCCCTTTCTTCAGGTGCCTTGGGCACTGCAATATAGGCAAATTCCAAGTGTGACACCAAGACCTAATGTCATCCAGAGGTAAAAAGGAAGCATCGGTATATAGGACTCTTGTTAGCCAAGAGTTTCCCAGAAGCCCTGGTTTCCTTTAGGTCATATGACCAGACCAAAACAAATCACTGGCAAGTGCCTGAGGTCAGCAGATGCACCAGGCTCCTCAGCGTCCAGCCCAGTGGGGTGTAGAGGAGGATGGAGATAGCAGTAAATGGAAAGGAGGAAGGGGGAGCTGTGACACTGCCAGCCATAGCCAGGGTGTCGGCCCTCAGGTAGCAAAAGAGGAAAAGTGCATCTTCTATCTATGAAACTGTGGCCTGCTAGCACTGTGCAGAGTTGTGAGAATTCTGCATTGTTTTTCCTCATGGCTCCTGAATAACAAAGGCAAGTGTTATGGGCCAAATTTTGTCCCCACCCCCCAAATTTCTTCGTGGAAGTTCTAACCCTCAGTATCTCAGAATGAGAGTGTATTTGGAGATGGAGCCTTTAACAAGGAAATTACACTCAAATAAGGTCATCAAGGTAGGTCCTGATCCAATCTAACTGGGGTTCTTATAGGAAGAGGAGATTAGGACCCAGACACTCAGTGGGAAGGCCCTAGAAAGACACAGAAACAAGGCAGCCATCTGTAAGCCAAAGAGACCTCAAGAGAAACTAACCTGCCAATACCTTGATCTCAGGCTTCTAGCCTCTAGGACTATGAAAAAATAAGTTTCTGTTGTGGCATCTCTAGCAAACTAACAGGGAGAATATTGTTTTTTTCAGTTTTCCTTGGAATCCATAGTATTCATTGGAGATTGGGAAGGTGAGAGAAGGTAGAGGAAGTTAGGAGTACAACTACTGCAGTAATCAAGAAGAAGGCCAGGGGTGGTGGTACACACTTGTAATCCCAGTACTTCGGAGGCTGAAACAGGAGGATCACAAGTTTGAGGACAGCCACAGCAAGGTAGCAAGAGACTCGATTGCTACTGAGACCCTGTTTCAGAACAGAAAAATAAAATAGGGCTGGAGTTGTAACTCAGAGGTAGAATGCCCTTGGGTTTAATCCCCAGTACAAAACAAAACAAAACAAAAAAAATAGAGGAAGGGACAGAGGGCAGAGACAGAAGGACTATGTATACGTATTAGAGGGGAGTTTTGTGTGTGTTTTGGAAATTTGATTCATCAGGCAGTAATCTCAGAGACCTAAGTTAAGGTGCTTGGAAAGGTCATGGTGCCCCTGTCCCACTGTGAAGTTGAAGGGGAAAGTTGAGTTGATCAGGAAGAGGACTAAGGAAGATCTCTTTGCTCTTTGGTATCTATGAAATAAATAGTTCATGTGTTCCATGTGCTGGTCACTGTACCTGGGCAGTGAACAGGATAGATGGGGTGGCCCCTGCCTTTAGGGAACTGGTATTTGCTAAAAGAGGACCAGTTTCGAATGAGCAATGAAAGGAAGATGAGTACTAAGCATTTGATTGCCAATCTGTAAACTTCTGTTGTCAGAAAGTTTAGGATGTAGCCAGGTGTTGTGGCACGTGTCTACAATCACAGTACTTGGGAGGTTGAGAAAGGAGGATCACAGGTTTAAAACCAACCTCAATAAACCAGGACATTGCTGTCATCGAAGGAATCTGGCTCGGTTTCACTTGTGGCTTCTCTGAAGTTCTAGAAAATCTAGGATTTGTTCACTCTGCATGAATCAAGGCAGATTATTGCCTCAGGTGTTAACCTGGGTGTGTGTGTGCACCGCAAAGACCAAATCCTGCCCAGCAACCCCGTCCCCACTGAGGCTAAAGCCCTGGAGAGATGTAAGCATGGTGGCTCAGCTGTTATCAAGCCTAGGGCATGTGGAGTCCCACCACGCGTGGAAGCCCTTTATCAGCGAGATATGTGGCAGATCTACAAAGATGGCAATTTATTTAGACTCTCTTGCCTCGAATTTCTTGGAGTTGATTTTTTTTATTGGCATAAAATGTTTTGCGTTTACTTTTGTGCATTTATCACCATGACAGGGATGTTTAGATGATAACTGTAAATGAAATATGTATCTATCCTAAAGATATTTGTGTAATTTAGCAAAATTATTTCGCAGATTTGTTCAAAGGAATCTATTCAGTTTGCATCTTGCTAGCACCACAAAAGATTTCGCTAATCGTACCCTAATGGGGGAATGAACACACATTATTTAAACATACCAAATATGCGAAAATATAAGTAGTGTTTAAAATATCTTTCACAATAAATTACAATCACTCTGTTAAAATACCAATTTCTAGAGAAAATTGATTTAAGAAAAATAGCTAATCACAGTACTCTGTGAAAGCAGCATTTACCCCCACCCCCACCCCCAGTATCATTTAATTTTCAAGGCAAAAGATTTGGACCATTGTCTCATTTTGTGTTCCATTATTTCTTTCTTTTTTTTTTTCCTATTCATTTACTGAACAATCATCTTCTAACACATCCCACTTCTGCTGTGGTATCAATTGGCGTGTTACCAAAAAGATGTAAATGATTTAATTGAATTAGTTTAATTAGGTAAATTAACAGTTCAGCATATCACACACAAGCTTGTTCTGTTTATACTACGTTATGGAGATAATTTAGTGCAGAAGGAGAATGGGCATGACCAAAATTCCAATGCAATGAGCCAGATTAGCTGGCAGAGGGAGAAAAAAAAATACAAAGATAACAGTTGCTGGAATTAGATCTGGGTAAATAATTTATGTGCTGCGTTCATTATGTAATTCAAGTCCTAGACAACCAGTTGATACACAACGGATGGGCAAAAGCATTGCTATGAAGCAAAAGTGTAAGGACCTCAAAGGCATTCCTGACTTTTCCAGAAACATATCCTCAGGAAAATTCTAACATTCCTAGGTAATTCAGACAAATTGAGGCAATGCAAGCCAGTCTGCTTAGCCAAAAGTCTGAATTACTGCAGAAAGAAACAGCCATAGTTTAACTGCCCTCAAGCGCATACCACTAACTCAGAAGAAACAGGGTATCTCAACCTTGGCACTACTGACATTCCTTGTTGTGTGTTGGGGGAGAGAAGAGGGCTGTCCCGTATGTAAGAGGGTGTTTAGTAGCATCACCAATATCGACCTATTAGATGCCATAGCACCTCTCTTCCCTTCAGCAGTGACAACCTATGTGTCTCCAAACACTGCCACCTGTGACCTGGGCAAGGGTCCCTAAAGAACCCTGATTGAGAAGTTCTGCTATCAAACCACTTAGTATCATCTAATTTGAATCTTTAGGAATCCTGCTTTTAGTGAATTATTCACTAACATGAGATGCAACTTTCAGAAAGCTTACATGTAATGTCATATAATGTTTAAAAATACTTATTCAAGTGTTTGCCTATCTTCCTGCTCCTTCTCAGTCCTTCACAGATTCACCCATTCATTCATTCATTTGGTGAGCATTGAGATGGAGCATATCACCACCTTCCTGGGCAGAGGGACAGATAGGCTTTCAAGTGACAGAATTGCTCAGCGCATAGTCAGTGCTAACGGATGTGGGAGACCCAGAAAACCTCGTGGATGGGTAAAAGAACCCCAAGTTCCGGCAAGTTGCTTTTAGTTCTGAGTGGCAGGATACAAGCCCATATGGGGACAGAGCCCACCACCATGCCATCGAAGGCTGAGCTAAGACATCAGCTGAACGCATGACCATGTGAGAAATGGAAAGGTGTTGAGCACAGGCGTGTCCCACACAGAAGTAGTCCATGTCATCTTTTAGAAAGCAAAGGTTTTAAAGTCACGTTCACAGACATCAAATGCTGACTTTGCCACTTACCAACTGGTCTACCTAGGCCAATTACAGATGTCTGAGCCTCACGTCCTTACCTATAAATAATGGTTACCTCATTGCAAATGTTAAGCCAGACAGTGTATAAAAGCACTTGGCATACTTTCTGCCCCATAAAAGTCACTCAATAATTATTAGTTCTTCTTTCCTTCATTAGCCGGTCCGTCTCAGTGCCATCTTTCTCGGGAAGGATCCGTCTGTTTATAAGATTCCCCTTCCCCCACATCTGGGTTACATTGTTGAATGTCACTGAAGTTGTCCAAAACCTTGGCCCCTGGATTTTGTTTACTCTAACGCCGAGTGTTTAAAGCCCGTAAATTAGTAACGTCAGTTTGACGTCCATGTTAATCTTCCCTGAGATTTTAAGATCTGGAAGTTTGGAGGTGGCTTTTTTTTCTACCACATCCAACAAGTTCAGGGCCAGATGTCGCCGTCACAATCACAGAATCTGGGAGAACGTGGAAAAGTGCCCTTTGGAAGAAATGATCATTTTCTACGCAAAGGAATTGAAGTGTTTTGCCAACCAAGTGTCTGGCAACGTCCTTACACGCTGGTATTTTCATTCTGTTGAAAATCAGCAACAACCGAATGGGGGGCTGGGGCGGGGGGAGACCTGTTTTGCATTTGGAAATACCAACCAAACCACATTCCCACCCCTTCTGCACATTTATCACTAACATACACAGAGCTTTGTATACATGATGAAATGCAGGGCAAGGCCGTTTACTTTGGAATTCTGACATGTCTCTTTCTCTCTCACACATACTCTCTGGTGACATATCTGTAAATGAAAAGGACATTTCCAAGAACCCATTTCACTGTCAGAAGCATAGACATATAATGCAGTAAACGCTCTGGGCAGAGATGGCCCCTTGCCGTGGCCCTCACCTGGACACCCTTCCATCTCTTCCTGGGGCAGTGGGACTCCTCGTTCCAAGTATCCAGGCCAGGGAAACCTCTGGGCACGCATCCTTCCGGGTGGCTATCTCACCCCAGCCTGCCTTGAAGGCACCAGATAGTGCTCCCTGCCCCTCCGCCATCAGCTGCTTGAGGAAACCAGGCTCTTCTTTAACCCCTTCCACACCCAGAGACTTACTCTGGAAGTTTAACTTGTGCATGCTCTAGCTACGAAAAGAGATGTGTCTAGATAAACCCAACTGGGAAATGGCAAATTCCCCACAGCCTCAAGCCATACGTTAGGATTTTGAAGGCTTTAGAAGGAATGGTCAGCTGCTGTGCTACCTCTTTAGCTCATTTCTCTCTTTCCTCTCTCTGTCTCCATAGCCTTTCCTTTTCCTAGTTATTTAAAAATTGCATTAGACCGCAGAAAAGTTGTAAAAATATCTCAAGGAGCCTCCATATACTCCTCACCCAGCTCCCCCTAATGACAGCACCTTAGAAAACCATAGTACAGTTATCAAGGCTAGAGAATTTGTTCTTTTAGTTTATGAGTATAATAGAATTGGCATAGTTAATGAGTGCAATACTGGTTAATGAACTATGGATTTTATTTAGATCATATCAGTTTTGTCATTCACATCCTTTTTCTGTTTCAGGATCCAATCCCTGACCCTACATTGTGTTTAGTCATCCCATTTCCTTGTTATCTGCCAATCTGTGATAGTTCCATAGTCTTTGCTTATCTTTCATCACCTGGACACTTTGTGGTTGTTATTGTTGTGCTAGGGATTGATCCCAGGGGCATCCTACCTCCAAGCTAGGAGTTCAGCCCCATTCACTTATTTATTTATTTATTTATATATTTATTTATTTATTTATTTATTTATTTATTTATTTATTTATTTATTTATTTATTTTTGAGACAGGGTCTTGCCAGGTTGCTGAGAGTCTCCCTACAAATCTTGAGGCTGTCCTCTAACATGCGATCTTTCCATCTCAGCCTCCTAAGTACTGGGATTATAGGCCTGCACCGCCAACGGCCGGCTTGAGCTGGACGCTTTTGAAAAGCACCAGTCCATTCCTGTATAGAATGCCTCTCCGTTGGGCCATGTCTGATGTCTTCTCATCGATGGATGGAGATTATGCATTTGGGGTTGAAGCATCTCAGAGGCGACGGACTTTGCTCAGAGGTGTATCCCATCAGGGGCACATGATGTCAAATTGTCTTATAACCAATAATGACTTTGGTCAGTTGGTGCCAGGTCTTCCTGCTGTAAAATTAATTTTTTCCCCTTTGTCATTGATAAATATATTAGGAGAGAGACACTCTGAGATGAAGCTAATGTCCTATGCCTCTTCAAACTTTCGTCTGCTAAATTTGACATCCCTGGCAGCAAAGGTCTCCTATGCCACGGTTATTACTGCTGTGTCGTCACGGGGATTTGGGGGTCCCCTCGTCCTTCTGCACACAGACATTGGAATTCCCATGACCGTTGGCCTGATTCCCCTAGTAATTCGTATCCTCACCTTGAAGGATTTTCCCCAGCCTCACACTCTAGTCCTAAAAAGAATTCCATAAATATTTTCAAAAATGGGAAAGAAGGAGCCAGGCGTGGTGTTGAACACCCGTAATTCCAGTACTTGGGAGGCTGAGACAGGAGGATTGCAGGTTTGAGGCCAGTCTCAGTGACTTAGCAAGACCCTGTTTCAAAATGAAAAATAGAAAGAACTGGAGGTATAGCCTAGAGGTAGAATGCCCCTGGGTTCAATACCTATTACTCCCCCCAAAATGGGAAGGAACAGGAGAAAGAAGTCAAACAGATAAAGAGCCTTGGAGGATTCTAGCCCGGATTCAGTCATGAGACTTTCAACAAATTGCTGATTTTATTTGAACTCCAAGGTTATTTATTGATTCATTGCTGTTTGTTATGTTCTGTTGTGATGCTGGGGCTCAAACCCAGGGCCTCACACATGGCCACACAAGCACACTACCTGGACTTTTTTCAAAAGTACTGGTCCATTACTGTATAGAATGCCCCTCCATTGGGCTGGGCTGCACCCCAACCCAGCCTCCTTCAACTCTGAATTTCTGTGACTCTATGACAGGAGGTGGGTCATGATGGAACCTGCAGCCAGTACCACCCAGCCACCCAAGAGTGAGACAAGCAAACACAGGGCAGCTCCGGCACAGCCAAGGGAATGGGGAAAGGGGAAGAAATGGCCCATGAATCTTTTACAAGCACCGGTGATGCCCGCATTAATAACACTTTCCACACTGCAGAGCATAGCGGAGGGGGATTCACAAGTGGGGAGGAGGCAGCCCCACTTGGGACCAGGTCTTTTGTCTCTGCTTGGTTTGGGAAACAGATGAATCAGCCTTTTCCTCCCCAGACTGAAGAAGCCACCATGTGTGTTTCCACAGTTTTTCATTACTTTGCATCAGGCTTACTACCCATTTAAGGCTTAATCGTGGCAGAATTCCACTGCATGTAAAATACAGTTTTTAACGGGATAGTTTATGAGCCACACTTTCACTTTTATGCTCTGTAGAAAGCTCACAAAACATCCAGGCAGAAAGACTAAAAATTTCTTTTAATCCCTCATAAACAAAGTCTTGTTTCTACTGATTTGCAAACGAGAGCCCATTTTTGTGGTTATTTTAAATATACAATTAGAAATTACCAGTGACTTTGTCTTGCTAGGTAATTTGAGAACATCAGGCATCATTTAAAAAAAAAAATACAGAAAAGAGAGAGAAATATTTGTGACCATAAAAGGGAGGGTTGGCTCCCAGGAGTTAACTGGGAATGCTGAATTGCAAAGGATATCCAGGAGTTGCTCAGAGGAGGGGGTGTTCTCTGTTAAAGAGAAAGGATTCCAGAGAAGAGGAAAACCCCAAAGAGTCCCCAGCCTGTTTTATTTGAGTTATTTGAACGCCTTTCCCAACTCAGATCTGCCAGTTCATTAATGTCTTCGTTTGGAATCCTACCTCTTAATTACTCTTTTTTAATAAGGAACTTTTGAAATTTTCCTATAATAAAACTGTTTTCCGTGTATATAATTTGGAAAATCACAGGGAAGTGAGAGTAGGAGATTAAGCAGCAAACTTGTCACTAATTGTAGTGGGGCTCCTTGTGTTGTTGATTCAACAGTGACTTTAGCTCCCTGTAGGCGGGGGCATGTATCTATCTCTTTTAAGTTACTGCTGGATCACTAACACCACAGACAGTGCCTGGCACGTAGTAGGTTCTCAATGAATCCCTGGTGCATGAATCAGTGCTTGATAATAGAAATTATTCTGATATGGGGTATATCCTGAGTTATGGTCCCTTTTATTGTGTGTGTGTGTGTGTGTGTGTGTGTGTGTTTTGCTGGGGGATTGACTCCAAGGGCATTCTACCTCTGAGCTATACCCCTACCCCTTTTTGTCTTTTATTTTGACACAGGACTCACTAAATTGCTGGGGATCTGGCTAAGTTGTTGAACTTGGCCTCAAAACCGGTCCTCCTATCTCAGCCTCCCAAAGTCTAGAATCACAGGTATACATGATTGTGCCTGGCTTCTTTTATTTACTTTTTTGAGGTAATGGTTGGAGGTGACCTAGCAGGAATAATTGCACTGGAAGGCCTAGACCTTACCAAGTATTATTTAAATATTTTTCAAAATACATTTCCTGGAAAATTAGTAGATGTTACTAAACAGGTTTTTGTTGTTGTTGTTGTCGTTTTGAACTGCAAGACCTATCAGAGTACTTGATAATTTGAATTATTGGTGTTGTTGTGACTCACCAAGAGATCCATAAAACATTTGACTATTGCAACCTTTCTTTTTCCTTCTTCTTCTTGGAATTATTTCATACTAACAATCAAATGAACACAGTTTGAAAAGTATCATTTGTAATATACAGAGTATTTTACTGAGTCGAATCATCTTAGAATGTTCAGTTACCTGTCTTTGACCTTAGGTCAGTTACTGGTGTGGGAGAGATTTTTTTTTTTTTTTTTTTGAGGTTTTGGGGATTGAACTCAGGGGCATTCTACCTCTGAGCTACATCCCCAGCCCTATTTTTTAGTCTTTATTTATTTATTTTTTTTGAAACAGGGTCTCACTAAGTTGCAGAGTGCCTCACTAGGTAGCTGAGGCTGGCTGCGAACCTGGATCCTCCGGTCTCAGCCTCCCAAATGCTGGGATTACAAGCGTGTGCCACCATACCCGGCTCGGGAGAGATTTTTTGAAATCAAATGTTAATACAAAAAAAAAATGCATCTATGCATGGTGGTGCATACCTGTAATCCCAGTACTTGGGAGGAATATTGCAAGGTCAGCAACTTAGTGAGATCCTCAGCAACCTAGTGAGACCTGTCTCAAAATAAAAAATAAAATAGGGCTGAGAGTGTAGCCCAGTGATAGAATGTCCCTGGGCTTAATCTTTAATACCAAAAAGAAAAAAATTGCCTCCATACATGCAAATACTCATTGGATGGATGGATGGACAGACAGATGGCTATATCAGAATGCTATTGTTAGATAATTGACATAAGGATTCACCCATCAATACCAATGCACAAGAGTTCCGGAGAGATTTCCCCAAGCCACAAATCTTTCTCATGTAACTCTGTCCTTTCTGCTGCTACCTCTGTGCCCACGGAGGTCTCAGCACCTTCTGCCACTTGCAGTGACTTCTTCCCCGCTCTTCCCACACCTGGTCTCAGTACTGTCCAATCCACCCGAACCCAGACAGTGACACACCTGAGAGGGACAACCTGCCACGTGGTACGCAGGACCTCCTCCGCTGTGGTCCCAACTCAACTCTTCCAGGTTAGTTTCCCATCGCTCCCTAGTGTGTGGGCTCCATTCTAGCCAAAGCAGCCCAACCCCTGTTTCCTGAGCCCACTGCACAGGCTCACCGTCTCACTACAGGGCTCTTATGTGAGTCATTTTCTCTATCCAGAATGCAGGGTATCCCATGTCATTGGTGGGAAGGCTTCTTGAACTACTTATTATTATTATTGTTATTATTATTATTATTATTATTTTACTTTTTCACCTGCTTTATGAGAACATCTCTCAAGTCATGCTCTTTTCTGGATCTCTACTACATGCTCTGATACCGTTCATAAGCACATAGTTTTCCGTTGGTTTGCCCCTCTCCTACCATGCCCCAACATGCACACTGAACTGTAAACTCTTGCAGGGAAGTTGTTCCTCTACTTTCCCCAGCATTTGGCACAAAGTCGGCACTCAACCAATAGCAGGTGAGTTGAATGTTCATGTTCGGATCCAAAAATAAGAGTGGCTAAGCAGAGCACAGAAAGACAGACACAGGTCCTGGTCAAAGAAAAGCCAAGTTCCAAATGGGAAAGCCCAATTACCTCCCAGAATTAAAAAGCTCCAAGGCGGGACATGGTGGCGCACGCTTGTAATCCCAGTACTTGGGAGGCTGAGACCAGAGGATCTGGGTTCACAGCCAGCCTCAGCTACTTAGTGAGGCCCTCCGCAACTTAGTGAGACCCTGTTTCAAAAATAAAGAACAAAAAATAGGGCTGGGGATGTAGCTCGGAGGTAGAATGCCCCTGGGTTCCATCCCCAGTACCACCAAAAAAAAAGGAATCCCAAATTTATTAATGCCCCACAGGTTGCATGAGTTCATTTCAAGCATTATTTGGAATGGAAGTTAAATTTTCCCTTAGAAACAGGATTCTGCTTGGTGGTAGTGTCTCCCAGCCAGCCCACAAAAGCCTATTTAGCTTGTAATGTGTCTAAAGTCCGATACTAATAGCGGCCCCAGGGGTTCATCGGCCTCTCCTCTCAGGCCATTGCCAGTCTTAACACTACAGACCTTGCCCTGAGGCAAAGTGCCGGGTTGGAATGGAAAGGGATGAGGGGTACTGGCTGTCTCCAGCATCTGTGCTGGATGGAGGGAGGGTGGAGGGAAGAGGAAAAGATCTACAGAGAGCAGGAAGGAGGGAGGCGGAGGGAACTCGAAGTCATGAAGAACTGAGCCAGGAGGCCAGGCATGGTGGCACACGCTTGTGATCCCAGTACTTGGGAAGCTGAGACTGGAAGATCACAGGTTCACAGCCAGCCTCAGCTACTTCGTGAGGCCCTCCGCAACTTAGTGAGACCTTGTTTCAAAATAAAGAATAAAAATAGGACTGGGGGTGTAGCTCAGGGGTAGAATGCCTCTGAATTCAATCCCCAGTACTGCAAAAAAAAAAAAAAAAAACTGAGCCAGGGCGTCCCCTCTGCTGTGGCCACCCTGGTATAATGGAGACAGTGGGAGCCAAACACCTGGCACCAGGCACATTCTCTGATACTTATTCCTATTCCAAAGTCTCTGGGAGGCTGCCTGCCTCTGCCTGTCTTGGAGGTGTTCGGTTGTTCTTCACTTAGTTTTAACCATAGGAGAAACTAAAGGCATCCACAAAGAATCCAAGGACAGACAGATTTCAACACTTGGTGGCACCAACTATGGTATAGATGGAGGCCACAGGCCCAGCATGGTAGAGGGGCCAAGCAGGCCATGGAAATTCATGATGCGGAACAAGAGTAGGAAGGTTAGGGACTGTGGCATCCTGCTCGGTGCAGGAAGGTTAGGGACTGTGGCATCCTGCTCGGTGCGTGCCCCATTACAGGGAGTGGCCTGTCTCGACCTTCAGGCAAATGCTCACAGTTGTTCAAAATAATCCATGTTTTAAGAGAGCCCATCAGTTTTCATTTTATAATTATTAAAGCCTGGGTTTTATATATTGACAATTAATGTAGAATTTTATGTAAGGCAAGTGTGTGGGTGCACATGCAGGTACACACACATACACACACATACACACACACACACACACACACACACACACACACAAACACATTTGAGGGTCCCACCCATGACATTTTTGCTGTATGTGGTCTTATTTCATTTAATGTGGTCCTGAACCCAAAAAAAAATTATCAATAGAACTTTTGTAGGTAGAATCATATATTCCCATGTGATGGATATGGAAATTTTAGAGATGTATTCCTGCAGATAAAGATTTGTGTCCAACAGTACAAAAAAATCACACTTCGGGGAATCACTTATGCACATATTTCAGTGGAAAAATGCCAATTTCTGATAAAATTTTAATGATAATGCACCAATCTTCTATTATATTTAATTACTGAATTAAATATCCCTCAAAGTCAAGGATAAAATAACTCTGAAAATTGAGGGAAATTTTCAGTCAATGACAGAAATGACAGATAGACTTCTGGATAGAAACTCATGTCAGCATTTCTTTGCTTTTTATTTATTTATTGTTTCGTGTGATACTTGAGATTGAACCCAAGGGTAATTCTAGCTCTGAACTGTAACTCCAGCCTACTTTCTTTTCTTTTTAATTTATTTTGAAACAGGGTCTCACTAAGTTGCTGAGGCTGATCTCGAACCTGAGATCCTCCTGTCTCAGCCTCCCAGATACTGGGATTACAGGCCTGCACCACCACACTGGGCTCATTTCAGCATTTTGGAAATCAGACCCAACAGGCAGCCATTCCTATTCTCTGTAGATTCTTTATCTCAGGACTCGGACTTTAAAATTCTCACTCTCTATAGTAGCTGCTAGGATCAACACAGCAGAGTCCAGGCACCTGAGAGGTTTCTGTTTCTGTCTGTGGTCTGTTCACCCTTTGGTAGCATCCCACCAGCATGAAAGCTGTTCAGCTAGTGACCATCACTGATGTATCCTGAAGTCCGAGATGCTATCTGCAGCTCAAAGAGAGAGGCCATCTGCATTGGATGCACCAGAGCTCTGGGCTACATCGCTGTGGTGGACACTGGGGATCTGGAGCTTGGAATCTTGCATGTAGGTGCCGAGTTCCGGTTCCAGAGCTGCCTCCAGGAGCCTGGGCATGTTACTTACACTCCTTGTTCTCCAATTTCCACATCACCAAGGATCTACTCACCCCCATGGGTTATTCTGGGAACGTGATGGAATCACACTTGTGCACAGCACACGTGGCTGTCTTTGGTGGCTGATAACCCTAGTGAGTCTTCCTTCTTAGTGGTTCCTTTAGCATCATCAAGGGAAGTAGCCTCTCTTGTTGGGTCCTTCCTCCACCTGCCAACTGTTGTCCCTTGAGATCATACTGGTCCAGGTGCAGGAGATGAGGCTGCACCCTCTTGTGCCCTTGCTACAGTCTGGAGAATTTAATTCTTAAAATGAGATGCGCAAGTGTGCTCCCTAACAATGATTCCTTACCAGCAGGGCGTGGTGGTGCACACCTGTCGTCTTAGTACTTGGGAGGCTGAGACAGGAGGATCGAAGGTTTGAAGACAGCCTCAGCAACTTAGTGAGACCCTCAGCAATTTAGGGAGACACTGTTTCAAAATAAAAAGGCCTGGGGGTGTAGCTCAGAGATAGAATGCCCCTATGTTCAATCCCCATTGCGGCACTAAAATAAACAAGTAAATAAATAAATAGTGGTAGGGGTATAGCTCAGAGGTAGAATGCCCCTGAGTTCAATCTAAAGGAAAGAGAAGGAAGAAAGGAATAAATGGAGGGAGGGAGGGAGGGTGAAAGGAAGGAAGGAAGGGAGGGAAAAGATATTTCTTACTATTAACCCAGAGCATGGCTGTTCCCAGACCAAATCTGACTATTTCTCCTTGTCTCTGGGCTTATCCAGGGTTGATGATTCAGCCATGGGACACCTTCCCCATGGATAGGTCATTGGGGTCCCTAGGGAAGGACAGCTTTCAAAGAGTGGGGCATGCTCTCCTTTCCTGCTGTCTGTAATATTTAGCTTGGTGTTAAAGACCAGAAGGTACTAAGAGCTGGTTTTATAACAAGTAAGCTACTTGGTCTGCATGACACACTCAACTAGTGGACAAATTAACATTTTCATTTCACCACGGCTAGCCTCACCTAAATGAACGAATCCCTGCATTGAATGCAGAAAAAGAGTTGTTCGCAGTAAGAATCTCTTGCACGTGTTGAAATGCGTAGGGAGAGAGCCAACCTTTTTTTTTGGGGGGGGGGGCAGATTTCTAGCTCTAGTGTCTGTAAAACTTGATCCAGACTGGCGATGAGAACAACTCTGTCTCAGCTGGGCTGCGATGCCGATCCTGGTCCTCTTCCGAGGTACACAGCAGCATTCAGACCAAAGACCTGACCCTCTGAGCCACCCCAGGGAAATGTCAAGACTACAGCTGCCCCTGACTTCAAGCCAAAAAGGTCCCAAGTTCAGCTGGTTGGAAACCAGATTTCCAAAGTCCTGCTCTACTTGAACTTGCTCCTGTCATTCCCAAAGGAGCGTTCCCAGCCCAGAGGCTCCCGGGCTGTGCTCGCCACATGTTCAACCTCAGCGATTCCAGCTGCTGGGATTCCCAGTTACCCTTATTTCTTGGCCAGACTGCACTGAGGATGACAAGGAAGGGAGGATGTGTCGAGGAGAAACCCGTCCCAGCTGCGTCTGCTACCACTTAGTTATTGGCACCCACTCTCTTTTTTTTCTGTCGCCTGGTTGGCTTCAGACCCCAAGACCCTATCAGGGACTCGGGCTTGTGCTGCCAGATTTCTTCTGCGAGCATTCACCCTCTCTGATCAATTCTGCTGTAAGATCATTTTTCTCTACCCATCTATTTTTATGGTCGCACAACAAGAGACTTTTCTTTCTCTATATCTACTGTGTATCCTTTGCTGCAGAAATGCCTATGGGAGTTTGGAATGAACAACCATCCACTTAGGACCCATGCCCAACCCCTCCACCCAAGCAGAAAAAGCAGCTCCTTGGGCTTCTGGCAACCATGGCTGCTCCCCCTCCATCACCTGACCCCTGGCCACCTTCGAGACGCCCACTCTCCAGGGGCCCAGGTCCCCCGCATCCATCACGAGCCAGGAGGGGTGCACCCCCCTCAGTCTGCTATTTGCTTTCCCCCAGCCTGTGGGAATCCCAGGTTGGGGTAGGAATTGATAAAAGCTAGCATTTTTGCCATAAAAAGAATCTAAGAGGGCAATGGAAGGCCATCCTCATGATTCCCCAGGCTGTCTGTCTTTGAAAAGGGAGAGCTGGCCAAACCTACAGAACTTGCCGCCTCTGGAGTTTACTCTTTATTTCACTCAGTACAGCACGTCCTCGTGTATGAATTAAAGATTAAAGGCAACTTAACCTGCATTTTGCTCCATCTCTATATACGAGAGAGGAAGGGAGGGAGAGAGCGTGTGTCTTCGGTGTGATCTCCCAGTTCTACCTCGAGATTGACAGGTGAGGGACCAAAGGTGGAGGGCTGGAGGTCTCTCCTCGCCCCTGCCACCCCTGCAATGGCCCCTGGCACATCATTGAACTGGACTGTTGCCTCCCTCCATTTTGTGGACCATGTAATGAGTAGAACCACACATACCTGGACTGCAGCTGTGTCTTCTGGCAAGCTCTGCAGTGGGGTCAGGCTAGTGATGATGTCATTACACCACTGGCCATTTAACAAAGGACACAGGACAGTGGGAAACAAGCATCCCGGCTCCGGTCTCCTTCTCGAGATTAGATGCTGCACAGCTGCACAGCTGTTTCTAGCCTGGAAGCATAATGGCCACCTTTGGGATCCCTCGGAAGGAGCCTTCTAACCCCTGCACAGTTGACGTCTGGTCCAAGAGCATTCTTTGTGGTGGAAGGCTGTTCTGGACATGCAGGATATTTTGCAGCATCCCTGGCCTCTACCCATTCAGTGCTGGTAGAACCCCTCTTCCCCCCCCCCCAAGTTGTAATAACCAAAACTATCTCTAAATATTGCTAAATATGCCCTGCAGGACAAAAATCACCCTCGGTCAAGGACTGCTACTACAGAATCAGCCACCCTTGGAGGAGGCATCCCCGAAACCCTGATCCAATTAATTATTACTCTAAGAAACTGAGACACAAATGCATAGGCTAATTTGGTGCCATACTCAGGAACTGGAATGTCGCCAGAGAATATAAAACCAGTCTCAACAAAAGCTCAAAAAGATAAGGCTGCAAAAAAAGAAAATACATTTCCAAGCCTTCCTCTGCTATTTTCCAGGCATTCTTCACGCCACTAATATCCTGTTAGTGCAAATCATGGATCATTGACCTGATAAAGACCACCCTCCAGCCTGCAAGTTGCAATAACGTCTGCCGGGCTCTAGGAGTTTTTCAGGTACAGGCCAGATATGAGCAGGATAGTATTTTACAGATGCATATGGGATACGCATGCCCATCTGGCTCCCTATCTGTGGTTAAGTATCTATGTAACAAATGTTAAACGAATGTAGGAGCCCGGAGCAGCTATATTAAGCTATCAGGATCAAATAGTCAGACAGCAGTAGCAGTAGCAGGCCCTCAAGGTGGACACTATTATCTGTGATCATCTGAAAATACCTTCAGGTCTAGTAAGGTACCAATTGATCCTTCCTCGACTGCAATTCTGGGATACCTCCCCCCCGGCTGCAGAGGCCCCAAGGAAGGGCTTCATACATACTTGGAGAAAATGAAGTCTTCGTCGTTTACCAAGGATCAAAGAACCCACTGGGTCCATTGGTTCCATGTCCAAAACCAGAATCACTAGAAATGTACCAGTGCTGAAAGCAATGGCTCTCGGTGCCTATCTGGGGCTGACTCTGAAGTGCAGGAATTAATTCAGGGTCCTCTTTGCAGCTGACACTCTGTTGGGGCATCCTGAGGCCAGCTTACTGGTCCAGATGTTTCCTCTCTGCCACCTCCTCCTAGAGACAATGGAGTGTGTGTCCTTCATCCCTCTCCTGGGGGCTGTACCCCTGGGGGCATCTGCACTGGCTGCCTCTTGGAAACCGCATCCCTGAGAGGAACTGTTTGTGTGGCACTCTCTCTCCCACCTTCCCTGGAGCCAAGGGAAGATTTGCATTTTGCTCTGGGTGTTCCACAGGTCCCAGAAATTTCCTCTCCTTTCAAGAAGATTCCAAATGAACATAAATCTTACTCTGGCTCTGACAGCCTGCAGTCATCTGTTTACCAAAATAAACTTTAAGCATACATTGAAAAATAATTCCTAGTGAAATATGCATCCCCATGGCATTCAAGCCTGGTATTTAATGTCTTTTTTATGGTTAATAATGCATCAAAAGCATCCCTCGTCTAAAGCTGTCATTACATCACATAACATGATGTGCGGGACCCATTTCAATGACTAGAAAACTTGGAGTCAGTTTTTATTTCTTAAAAAGAAAATACTAATGTATAATTACAGTGGTCTGTTTCCCTCTATCTACATTTCTTTTTAATAAATCCGCGACTTGATGAGATCAATCCGCTGAAAGTACCTGGAGAGATTCTTTGCTTTGTATAGATACAGCGACACACTACATAAACAACTCCAAAATCCCCTCATTAGAATGGGTTCTGTTTGAAGAGGACCCCGGCCTTCTCTTCTCATTTTATGTTGCCTTATTATTATTTTTTTAAATCATGCAGGCCTTTTATCTGTGTAAAGTAGCATAGCCAAGAGTCATCCTTCCAGTAAATGTGGGAAAACCGAATATTTGCATGGAAACATTGGCCTTCTTCATTTTAATTCTGGCCCCTGGGAAGTGGAACACAATTTGGGAAGGCTCCATTTGCCTTTTGTTTGTTGCAAAATGAACATGGCTCTGAAAGTCTTTCCTTATTTCCTGTCTGGCTTTGGTCACTGATGCTGAGAACAGCCTGGATGGTGGTAATGACGAGGGTTAAAAGGTTTCCTCCAGAGTTATCTGGAGGCTCATATCTGGCTTGAAGAATAACAGCCCCAGGGCCCATCACAGCCATCCGTAATGGCCATGTTCATGCCCAGAAGTGATTTCTCTGCCACCCTGGACCATTTCACATGGTCTGAGGATGATGGGACGCTGTGGGAACAGGGAGCAACTAAGTGCTGGGAGGTGGACAGCTGGCTTACCTTGATTTGTGGCTCTGTGAGCCAAATGAGATAATTAGATAATGTATGTAAAGTGCTTAGAATGGGCCTCCCACCTGGAAAACACTTAGGAAATGGGAACAGGTAGGATTCAAAGGAGCAAAAGAGGGAGTGGCTAAGAGTGTGGCTGGGAACACCAATGGTCTGCGCTCGGTGGGGCATCCCAGACTCAGAGACTTAGGCTCCTTCTGGATAAACCAGGGATAATAATAATATCTACTTTACTTCCTTACATACTTGTGATGATGGTCAAAATGAGATGACATGTACTCAATGGATGGCATCTATTCATAATAAGGCCCATCGCAATCAGCTCTGTCTATGCTTGAGTACCACGAACACGCAGGTAATGCGACTTAATAGTTTCACCCTGGCTCCTTCTGCTTAGGATTTGCTAATGATGGAGGATTCAGGCCCACTGTATGAACTTGGAGCTGAGATTCATCCCAGGAGATGCTCAAGAGTTTTCCTCCGCAGCAGATAGAGCTCACAGGTGCCTTTTAGAGAGTAGGGGAGAATGAAAGAGTGGCCACTTTTGCATCTTGCAAGTCTTCCATCTGGATTGTTAGATTCAGGAAACCATTACCAACCACAAGATGGGGGTTGAAGTCAAGTCCTCATTTACACCCAAAGGGAAATTCTCTGGCCCAAGGCTAAAGCCTGGTCTTGCCCAGCCTCTGTCTGGGGTGTGTGTTTGGGGGGGGGGGGGTGTTTCCTTAAATGGCGTTAGTTTCTCCCTGGCCCTTGAAGCTGATTCTTGGCTACCCATGACAGTCTGAGCACTTTGTTGACTAAATCCTTAACATCTCTACTGAGGGCAGAAAATTCTTTCTTTTTTTTTTCTTTTTTTTTTTTTTTTTGGTGCTTTTCTAAGATCTGAATTTGTAGGATTCCCCAAGAAACTCCTAATCTTAAACTCCTTATAGGAGTTTTTCTTCCACCTTTGCCTGCAAAGGAACATCCTGAGATGCAAAGCCAAGTCATCGGTGACTCTGAGACCACCCTCTTGAAGACGGTGGAGGCGCTCTGTTCCCTCGGCTAATTCAGCTCTCCTTTCTCCCATCCTTCCTTCCTTGTTCTCTCCTGTAACTCTGGTCCCTGGGCTCCCCCCACCCCACCCCTTCCCAGAGCCTGACAGGTCTCACCATCTGAAGACAACGATCCCTTTCAGAGGCGGGTTAAGAAGTTGCTGTGTGGATGTGTTCACACTGGCTTTCTTTGAGTTCTCTGGCTACCTCCTGCCCGCCCAGTTCAGGTCCTTTCTTGGTTTCCCTATTGTTCAGCTCCACGGTACTTTTTTAAGTGTCAAAGCAAATTTGTGTTTCTAGTAAGAAAGTACCTTTCGCTCTTTGCTTTTTTTTTTTTTTTTTTTAATTGCATGAGGCCTTCATGACTCTCATTCCCACGGAAAACTTAACCACATCCCTAAGGAAAGGCACAAACAACACACACACACACACACAGCATGCGGGTGCGCCTGCCTCTGCACACCCTGCCAGACAATCATTGCACACCGCCAAGCAGGCTACCGTTGATGCATTTGGGTTGGAAATGACAGGATATGGTGGAGGGCCAGTCACTTAATGAACCCCTGCGGGACCGTCTTGGTTACTAACAACTTCTCTCCAACTCATCAGGCAGGGGAATCGCAGCCCTCCGTGTTTCACTCCATCTCACGTCTCCCACTCGCTGCCCCTTCTCCCCACTCTACACAAACAAACCAATTATAGCCACCCATATAAATTGGACCCCCTTTCTGAAAACGCTCCCTCAACCTTTTTTTCACCTCTCCTTACTCAGTGCCAACCAGCCTGCACACCAGGTAGACTGTGTTCCTGCGCATGCGCACAGGAGCAAACACACACACACACACACGCACACACACACACACACACACACACGCAAACACACACATACACACACACACACATACATTGGGTGCACATGCTCCAAGCCTTCACTGATTTTTTCTTCTTTGGTCCAGCCTAGTTTTAGCTGTCTCTTTATCCCTTTAATCTGCTATCTCACGGAATACAGGCTTAGAATCACTTTCATGTTTTTTTATACCACAGCCAACCCCAAGCCCTTCCCTCCCTCTGCTATACCTTAGGGTAAGTTCCTGAGAGATTCCTGGACACGGCCTGGTGTAATTCATATTGGAATTAACCGCACTCCATCTTGCAGTTATCACTCGATTAGTCTAAAGGTTTTATATAAAGACCTATTCCTGCTTGAATCAAACCAGGAAAAGGTCAGATTTACAAACACTTACAAAGTTAAGTGGTGGGACGTTACACAGTTAGAATTTGAGCAATGGTAAGAGAATAAGACAATCTCTTCTCTCTCTTCGTTCTGCACAAAGTGTGGTTTGCAGGCCCTTCCTGACCTAGGAACTATTTGCTGGAGGTCCTTTGGAAATATGGAGTAAGAGTTTATAAGCTTTTAGCTGGGTGTGATGGAGCATGCCTGTTATCCCAGTCCTTAGGAGGCTGAGACGGGAGGGCTGCAGGTTTGAGACCAGCCTCAGCAACTTAGAGAGACTAAAAAAATAAAATAGTGCTGGGGGTATAGCTTGGAGGTAGAATGCCCAGGGTTCAATGCCTGCTACCACTAATTAAAAAAAAAAAAAAAAGAGTTAAGCTTTTATATAGCAACTGAGCATTATTCTAATATCAAAGTACCATATTATTTTTCTAGTAATTCATCTTTTACCTGTCTTTCAAAAGGATCTGCCTGCAGAGGATGGTATGTTAATGCAACCAAAAGGTGGTCCTTCCACACAGAAAACTTAAGAAACAAGATTCTCCATAATCATGGAGATGTTCGCGCTTGCCTAAGAAAACAGGGTTCTCTTTTAATAATTCCATTATTAGGACTCACTTAAGTCTTACTGTGTGACTGGATGATAGCAGCAAGAAAGGCAAGAAAAGTCAAAACTAATGTGCATCTCAGTAAAGATCACAAAGAACAGACGATAACCCAGTCTTGAGTAAAGGTAGATGTGTGGGAAATGATCACACTTTGCAAGGATTCTGCTCTGAGATGATCTTTGAGCAACAAATCCACCATGCAGGGCCACCTTGGATCCTCCTATCTTCTCCCCATATGCAGATTCTAGAAGGGGACACTTTTCTAATGCGGGAGCCAGGTCATCCTACAACTTGCTTAGTAAAAGCATGGAGCAGATTTGGGGGAAAGGATATGGTTAGCCCTCTGGCATCTACAGATCTCTGTGGAGTGAGAACACTATTATAACAGGGTTCTCTTTGTGTCTGCCTCCACACAGGTATATGCACGTTCCAAAGGCAGGTTCTTGTTCCCTCCAGCATGAGGAACAATTACCCGATTATCTGAGCAGAATGATAGGTGTCTATGACACATCGTAGGCTGGAGACATTTTAAAAATAATAATAATAACTTGAATCTTTAGTGCACTTTCCCATTCATTAAATTCCCTTGATGCTCAGAGCCGTCCAGCCAGGGGGGAACATGCCAAGGCTTAATACCTTCCTTCTAGGGTAGATGTCGGTTACCTATAGCTTATCTGCTGCATTATCTTTCTGTCTGTCCGTCTATCCAAATGCTGCCCGAGGCCTAGGGAACAGAAAGAAATTCCCCCTCATAGCTATTTCCTTGTAACGCAAGGAGAACTTGCAAAGGGACTCTGATAGATTCCAACAGTTCTCTGGGCATTAAGGGTATTTAAAAAAGAAAAAAGAAAAGAAAAGAAAAAATCCAAATACCTGTGGGTTTTATTGGCTGGTTGTGGCTGGCAGCAGAGGGGAAAATGGAACACTGGGCATTAAAAATGACAAAGCACTTTCATTTGTGAGAGCCGTCTGAGGAAGGTGGGAAGGAACATATTTTTCCGAGGGGAAAGCAATTTCACAAGCCTTGCCGTGTGTGTACAGATGAGCAGGACCGACCACGAGCCGGCTCGGGATGGCCTCCGACATTCCCAGGGAAAGATGGGTGATGGATGTTTTCTCATTATGTGGTCAGGGAGGGAATTTTATGCAAAATTCAAAGAGGAGGGAGAAAATCACAGTCTTCCTTTCAGTGGGCCTCCCTGAACCACAGCCAAACAGTTGAAGTGATGGAGCTGACCGAGAATCACTCCAAGGTGAAGGGGCTCATTTTGGGGGCAGTTAGATGAGTCCAACTTAGCGAGATCTGGTTGCTGTAAAGGATAATGTCCCCCCTGGGGAAGAATGCAAGGTAATAAATGGCTTTGCAGCAATTAAACGCAAGAGCAAAGGTGAGCCTCCAACTCCAAAGTGTTATCCCCTTTTTAAGAAGAGTAACAAGAAATGACCAGGAGCCACCAACTGACTCACGGGAGCCCTGTCCCGAGAACACAGCAGCCGCTGTTTTTCCTATTAGTGAATTTTCCACTGGAAGCTCCTTCTAGGTTTCACAGATCAGATGTTCAGGAGAAGGGGAGAGAATCCCACTCCATCTTGCATTTGCTAAAATGCATTTGGAATCTCATCATTAGAGATTATGCAGGATTGGAATGGGGCAAAGACAAACGTGCAGGACTGGACACTTCTGAGAGAAGGAAGTCTAGCTGACCCCCTAGAGAACCGGCTGCTGGCTCTTCGCTTTTCCACAGATCTGCTTGCCTGAGGGAACCACTCAGCTGTTCCTGCCTTTTAATTCCCAGCTTGTGAGAGATGTGAAAGCAAGAAGCAAGGAGAGAATTTCCCTGCAAACTACTGTCTTATGCCAACAGCCCTACACACACACATCCATGCACCATGCAGACACACACGCACATGTGCACCAACACACGTGACATGAGGTCAAGGTTTGAGATTTTTTTTTTCCTTAGGCCTGGCAGCTTGCTTCTGGGGAAGCTTGCTTCTAAAGTTGGAAGTGAGGAGGGCCGGCACTCCCGTCTGCCCTGATTAGTTGCGTGGTGGTGAGCAAATCTTTGAACCTCTCAAGGCCTCCGTTTCCTCACCTGGAAACACAGTTTTTGCCTCTGATAATTTGATGAGTCCTTACAGACAATATTTTTCTTTGGATTCCACCAATTCATGTCTAAAGAAAAGCTTCCGTCAGAAAGGCAGCCCTGGGTTTTGCATTAGCATGGGCCTCTGTGTGCGTGCGCACATGCAGCCCCAGTGAGGCATGGGTGATAAAGCAACAGCTCCATCTCGTCTCTTTTCAAGGCCAGCCAGCCTCCGTGGGTGTGCCTCCTGCCGTCCCCCCTACACTCCTTCTGTGCACTTCTGATGGCCCCGTTATGTCCAGACAGCTGCATCTTCTGAAAATCATAATTAGGGAGATGCCAGAATGACACATCGCTCAAGCCCCCAGCGCAGAGGCGAACCAGCACTCGATTCCTGGTGGAGGCGGTCAAGGTAACCATGGCCCACTCAAGCGTGCAGGGAGATTGGCTGCATGCTCCAGCGCCCCGTGGCATGTCAATACTCCTGAATAAACTAATCAACCCATTTGCACCTTCGTGCAAATGCATCTTGGAGTCAGTGATAGAGGTGCGGTGAAGACAATGCCAACACTGAGCAGAGAAAAAAGAGGAGCGGTATAAAGACCAGGCTTGGTGCCTCTCCAAAGGGCGTGGGATGCCCGGTGCCCAGAAGCCTAGGACCAGGGTGATGAGATGCAGGAACATGGCATTTCCTCTGCTTTCCTGACCAGGGCCAGGAATCTCTCTCAGTATTACCACCTAGGTACCTGAGGAGAGACACTCCTTAAGCCCTTGGGAGAGGACTTTATCTTTCTAAGAATTATGGAATTTTACTCAGCCATAAAGAAGAATAAAATCGTGTCATTTGCAAGGAAATGGATGGAACTAGAAAACATTATGTTAAGTGAGATTAGTCAGTCACAAAAAGTAAAAAATCGTATGTTCTCCCTAATATGTGGAAGCTAGGGAGAAAATGGAACATAACAGGGACTCTAGATGAAGAAGGAGAAACCTTAGATGAGCAAAGAAGGTGACTTAACTGAAGGTGATGGGGGAGGGGGGCACCCTAATGCACGTGATGTACTTTCACAAACATATCAAAGTCAAATCACTAAACTGAACTTGAGAAGGAAGGAGGAGAGGGAGTGGGGTGGGGATTGGGGAAGGGTTAAATGAGAAATGTGTGCATGTATGCCTTTACCAGCTTGTACCTAACAAAGATGTGTGATTACCATGCACCAATAAAAAAAAAATTTTAAAAAAGCTGGATTCTCAGAGCCCCTTCCCAGGTTCCCCAGGCTACTGAAGATTGTTACCTGCTGGTAATGTAATGGAGCTAGGCTGGATGGAGGCTGCCTGTTCACGGAGTTGAGAGGACTGTACCACTGTGCACTGCACAGGGTGCTCCCCACACGTCAGCTCCTGGAGGAGCGGGGTACTGTGAGTGTACGTAGGTCGACTGGGGGTACCACCCCACTCCTCTGGCAAGTCTAAAGTTCCTAAATAGTTAGGGAGTCATGGTTTGCTGACAAATGGACTCTCAAATTTGTTTAAAGGTCCTGATTTGCAGAATTTGCTGATTGCTCTGGTATACATGCCCCCATCATGAGTCCCACAATAAGAGCTGTATTTAATAGCCAGAATGCACAGCTCCTAAAAATTTAACAGCCAAGCTTTTGCAAGCGAACCCAGGGCAGCTCTAGCACCCCTACTGAAAGGGATTGCATGAAGCCAGCTGGAATCTCTCACAGTCTTCCTCCTTCCCCTGCCAATGCTGAAGGGGGTTTATCTCAGAGGCTAGAAGATAAACACCTAAATGTTTCCTGGGCCATCTCTGCTTTTTTCCCCAGGTCTCCACTTTTCTCTTTATTCTTTTCCCCTAAGAGAACACATTGAGGTCTATGACTTTAAATTCCATCCATTTGCTAAAGACTCCCAAAGTTCCCCCAGAGCCCCAGCCTCTCCTCTTCAACCTCGAGAAAGTGAGAAAATATCTTACACTTAGCACTTTTACAACAGGACTTATGGTATTCCCCTAAATTTTTCTCCCCCAGTCTTTCTCCATTCAATAAACCCCCACCATTGTCCATTTGCTCAAGATAGAAACTCCCCTTCTCTCTCCATTTCCGATCTCTCATCCAGACCTGTTGGTCTTATCTCCAGAACAATCCTGAATCCAGTCCCATCTCCCATCCCTGTTGTGACTGAGGATCCTGGTCCAAGCCATCATCATCATTGAAACCCTCAATGCTGAATTCACTGTTCTCCATTCTATTCTTGACCCCCAAGATCTGTTTTCTCTACCATAGCCAAAGGTGATCTTCAATATGCAAATCCACTGTTCTTTCTCTCTCTCCACATACACACACTCCACTCGTACCCACTTTCAGACACTCTGGATGGCTCCATGTCACACATAGCGCTGCCTCCTCCCAACCCCACCCCCACTACTCTCAGCCAAGTCCTGACACTCCAGCATATTGCTTTTTTATTCCCAAATTTTAAAAATTTATTTATTTATTTATTTATTTATTTATTTATTTATTTATTTATAATTGGTGCATTGTAATCACACATCTTTGTTAGGTACAAGCTGGTAAAGGCATACATGCACACATTTCTCATTTAACCCTTCCCCGATTCCCACCCCACTCCCTCTGCTCCCTCCTTCTCAAGTTCAGTTTAGTGATTGACTTTGATGTGTTCGTGAAAGTACATCATGCTCATTAGGGTCCCCCCCTCCCCCTATCACCTTCCGTTAAGTCAAATTCTTTGCTTACCTAAGGATTCTCCTTCTTCATCTGGAGTCTCTCTTATGTCCCATTTTCTCCCTAGCTTCCACATATTAGGGAGAGCATACAATTTTTTACTTTTTGTGACTGACTAATCTCACTTAACATAATGTTTTCCAGTTGTATCCATTTCTCTGCAAATAACATGATTTTGTTCTTCTTTATGGCTGAGTAAAATTCCATTGTGTACATATCCCATAGTTTTGTTGATGGACATCTTGGCTGCTTCCATAGTTTGGCAATTGTAAATTGTGCAGCTATAAACATAGATGCACATGCGTCTGTCTGATAGTTTGGTTTCCATTCTTTTGGGTAGATACCCAGAAGTGGTATTGCTGGATCATATGGTAGGTTCATTCCCATTTGTCTGAGGATCCTCCATACTGTATTCCAAAGTGGTTGCACTAATTTGCAATCCCACCAACAATGTATTAGGATTCCCATTTCTCCACACCCTCGCCAGCATTTGTTGTTGTTTGTGTTCTTGATGTTTGCCATTCTGATTGGGGTTAGGTGAAATCTCAAGGTAGTTTTGATTTGCATCTCTCTTATTGCTAATGATGTTGAACATTTCCTCATACATTTATTGGCCATTTGTATGTCTTCTTTTGTGAAGTACCTATTTACATCCTTTGCCCATTTTTGATTGGATTATTTGTTTTCTTAGCTGTGAGTTTCTTGAGTTCTCTGTATATCCTAGATATTAGTCCTCTATCAGAAGAGTAGCTTTTGCCTTTGCTTTTGATTTTCCATCCACTAGAGCCCCCAGATCTTTGCCAGGTTGACTATCCTTAGTCAGTTTCATCCTAAGTGTCACCTTCTTGGAGAGACCTTCCCCGATTACCTTTGGTATTTAATTGTCTAGAACAAAACTCCATGAGAGCACAGACTTCCATGAGTTAAGCATCCACCTAAATAAAGTCTGTGACCAAGAGGCTCCACTGTATAGCAGCTGTAGGAAAAAAAAAGGAGACACTCGCTTGCTCACAAAAGAAGTTCTTCACCGTCCTCCAGAGCATTGCTACCATCCGCAGGATCAATGTTAGGGTCTTTGTGCAAAAGCAGCTCCCTCTCACCTGCCACAGATGAGAACTTCGTTCCATATGGCCATGCCTAACTCCCAAAGACTCAGGGAACTATAGCCTATCCCTGGGTCCAGGAGGGTATCCTGGCCCTTAGTATGTGTGGAATGAATAATAATAATAATAAATGAATGAATCTTCTAGTTTAATGGTAAGCATTCCAGTTCCCTTCTGAAAACCACCGACGCTGCAAAAGGAGGTGGGTAAGGTAAAACATGGCCTTCTCCTTCTCTTTGATCCTCCATGCCACGCTTACACCATGCAAAACATTCATAAGTGAACCAGACTTCAACCAGGTCAACCAGGGCTTGACCTAATTCCCATCCTTTCCTCCCCATCAAACCAGCCAGCCCCATCATATGAACTAGAAAGGAATGGGGAAAGGGACCCACTGGGAGGCTCATGGGGAACCTCGTCTTTTTCAGCTTTCTAACTCCCTGTCTTCCTCTTAGGACTCTCAGCCACTCCTTGCCACCTTCAATAAAATGATTGTATCCCTCTAAGGTCCTGTCCTATTTATCCCAGGTAGAGTGATGATGGTGAAATAACAAAGGAAACAACTCCAAGAATTTTTTTTTTTTAGTAAGCATTGTTTTCTTCTAAACCTTGTTGAAAGCACAACTTCCTAAAGTGTACATAGGAGCATACTTAACAGCGTCCTGTGGGACGACTGGAGCGTAGGAGGACAGATCGGCAGATGTCTTATATTTCTGCACTTAAGGTGGGTAACTAGGGTTTATTAGTGGGACGTTTGTACTGTCCACAGGGAGTTTTATACATCAAGGCTGCTGTTCTGAGCACATGTGAATTCCAAGTCTGTAAGCCTTTTTAAAGTGTGAGTCACAGAATCACTTATGAAAGGAAAACAATTGGTGTTCTTCATTTAGCATTATGGGAGCTTCGATAACTTCAGATACCCAATCTGTTTGTTAACTAGTTACGGCGTTATTAACAGCCTGCTATGTACCAGGTACTGTTCTAAGAGAGGAGAGGTTAGTCATTAATTCAGAATTTCGTTAAAGAAAAGCAAGTATAGCATGGTACATGGTCGTTCAACCGTGACCTTGTTGGCATGACAATTCTTTGTCATGGGGTTGTCCCATGCATTGTAGGATTTTTAGCAGCATCTCTGGCCTCTAATCACTAGATGCCAGTAGCACCCCCAGCCCTTGTTGTGACAACCAAAAATGTCCCCAGACATTGCCAAATGTCCTCTATGGGATAAAGTGACTGATCGTTGAGGCCCACTGCCCTAGCGAGAAAAGCACAGTCTTTGGGATCAGATCTGGGTTCAAGTCCTGGCTCCATTAACCATTAGCTTGAAAAGGCAAATCTTCCTTTCTGGACTTTGGTGGACTTGTCAATCAATCACAGGGTGAATAAGCAGGTAACCTAAGACAAATGAATGTAAGCTGCTCAGGCCAATGGATGGCTCCTAGAAGTACTCTGGAAATGCGATCTAAAGGAAACAAAGTTTGGTTTGCTCTGGGACCATGAAGTAGATTTTATATTAGCCTTCGTTAATATAAAATCTATTTGTCATGACAATTTTCACAACTTCAGCATGGTTTTCTGAACCATTCCAAGCCTGTCTGTGTCCTTCTGTCTCTGTTCATTGTTTTAAACCATTAACTAGGGCATCTGTGGTGTTGGTGACTTAGAGATAGCAAACTACCAACCCAGTATTTGCTAGCACCTTCCTTTGCTATATCTCGTTGACCCACTGGGTGTTCTGATGTTTCCCAAGACAATGTGTTTTCTTGAAGGTGTCATTGTATTCACTCTGGAGACCGGGTCCCAACTCCCATAGCTGCCTCAGTGTGATCGAGGCTGAGAAATAGCACCACGTACCAGAAGAGAGAGTCACATGACAATGGATACCTACATCCTTCTAGTAGAAACTGGATTTTATCTCTAGGGATTTTAAGAGTTGTGAATAGCACTGAATCCATTAAGTACATGTTCATCTCTGCTTTGCATTTGAGACCCTGACTTTGATCTCAAAGGACTTAGCATACACGCAGCTGGCTAGGTTGAGAATGCTGGATGGTAAGGTGTGTACAGAAGAAGGGAATAAATGGCAGTATCAGGATGGTGAAATACTGTCCATGATTGAGGAAGAGCTCATTAGGACTGAGAATGTATTGACAAGGGACATGCCGATTTGATCATAGGAAATAGTGAGCTTAAACTGGAAGGAGAAGAGGAAAAACTATGCAGTAAAATATATTTTAAAAAAAATTATACAGCTGGATATGGCGGCGCATGTCAGAAACCCAAGTACTTGGGAGGCTGAGATAGGAGTATCACAGGTTTGGGGGCTGGCTCAGCAACTTGGGGAGACCCTGTTTCAAAATAAGAAATTAAAAACGGCCGGGCATGGTGGTGCACACTTGTAATCCCAGTACTTGGGAGGCTGAGACAGGAGGATTGCAAGTTCACAACCAGCCTCAGCTATTTAGTGAGGCCCACCACAAGTTAGTGAGACCCTGTTTCAAAATAAAGAATAAAAAATAGGGCTGGGGTTGTAGCTCAGAGGTAAAATGCCCTCAATCCTCAGGACTGTCTTCCCTCCCTAAATTACACATGGTAGAGGTTCATGAAAAGACATCAACATAATGATATTTTTATATATCTTTAAGAAAAATATAGGAATAATAATCAGAAGTAGCCTTTATACTCCCAGTTATCTCCCAGTATCCAAGTGCACTTTTTGTGCCCAGTTAGGAAAGTGGACTTGAAAGTTTAATGTAAGTATGTAGAGGCTCCAGAAGGGGCTAAAAATTAACCAGTAAGGTATGGGATCCTGGAGTTAATGAGTTCAAATGTGTTGGAGAATGTGTCCATCTAGATCAATGTGGAAGTAAAAGTGACGTACAATGGGAATATACTACAGGCCAACCAGACGGACAGAGCACTTGACACATGGTGTGGCGGGAACTTCACAGATGCAAAATGCACCAACCACGGGGGTTGTCAATTCTCTCCATGTTTGCTCTGCATCTCCTCCTGTTAAAGACACCCTTCTGGAAACATGTTTACACTGCCTTTAAAAAAAAAACAAAAGGCCAGCCGGGCGTGGTGGCGCACGCTTGTAATCCCAGTACTTGGGAGGCTGAGACCAGAGGATCTGGGTTCTTGGCCAGCTTCAACTACTTAGTGAGGCCCTCCGAAAGTTAATGAGACCCTGTTTCAAACTAAAGAATAAAAAATAGGACTGGGGGTATAGCCCGGAAGTAGAATGCCCCGGGGTTCAATCCCTGGTACCACACACAGGAAAAAGAGCCATTCTGAACCGAATTCTGAAACATCGAGAAGAATTAGTGGTCAAATCCACTGATGAGACAAATTTCAATGTGAGTTTTAATATTTTTAATTTTCCTTGTATCAAAGTTATTTTAATCACATGGTTTTAGGTTTGAGCAGTCCTATCTGCCTTATTTACAGAAATACGCAATCTCTCCTCAAATTCTACCTCCCATTCTTACCACCCAGAAACAAACTTTTTCTATTGTTTTAAATGATCTCTGAGACTTTTACCTTTATATCTCTGAACATCATACTTTTATTGCTATCTCTTGATTTTCTTTTCACGTCTAGGTGTTATTCACTGGCTCTCCACAATGGAAAATGAAGACCTACTTCTCTCTTAAATCCTCCTTCAATATATATATATATATATATATATATATATATATATATATATATATATATATACATATATATATATGTATATATATGTATATGTATATATTTCCTATCCTTTCACTATCATGATATTGTCATTTTTCTTATATTATAATTTAGCCTACCTGAATCATATAGCATGTTATGATTTCTTTTCCTTTCCTGCACAGCTCTGTTTTCAATAGTTCTGTTTTTGCTTTTCTTTGTTTCCTATTTAATAATCATGGGCATATCCATAAACTCCCTTCTAGTTGTATGTCTTGCCTCTCAATATATTTGACAATGTTGGCTGTCCCAGTGATTTCATTTGCTCATGAAACTTCCTCTAGAGCCTTCTCACCTGCTCCCACTGGGCCTGGTGATCTCTCAGCTGGGAGCCCAGCCATTGCCTAGGATATCCTGCCCACTGTCTTGGGGTTCCTTTCTCCTCTGTGGTATGCCACTGGAGTCCTCTTTCCTACATCTTACTATTATTATTATTATTATTATTATTATTATTATTATTATTATTAACTTCATTTTGCAGAATTGCCAAACCAAGGCATGGGGAACTTAAGTAAAATTCCCCAAAGGTATATAGTTTGGGCACCAATGTCAGAGTAAGACCTCAAATCCAGAGTCCAATCTAACAGGGACCCCAAACCCTTAATTCCTCACTGGTCAGTCATTGGATAGCCGCAGAACAGCTGGTGGCAGAAGCTGAAGGACTCCTCTGGGCTGTGTCCCCTATCTGGCTCAGTGATTGGCAACATTCCTGGCCTAAAGCACTTTGACAGGGCCTGACTCACCATCCCACATGGCAGCTTCTTATTTCTGGGATTAGCTGGTTTAAAAAAAAAAAAAAAAATAGCTTCTGGGCATGTGACACTATTCTCGGGCCTTTAATGTCGGAAATAATGATCTTGTTAAATTGGAGCTCATTACCACCGAATGAGACCTCATTGAGCCCTCTTTTGGGGGGCTGTTTAATGATTTTTTTTAAACCTCCTCCTTGGTAGCTCTGACATGGTATGCGGGGGATGGAGTAAGATGGGGGTGTTTGGAGCAGCAAATTTTAGATTGTAAGAAAGATCTCTTTCCACTGATGTAAGGAAAAGAGTCCACCCTCTATTGTTCTCACTCAACGGCTGGCTGTGCCTTTGTTGTGGTCTCATGGAAATTTCCTGAGCCCCTTAAGCCACTAATACCAGTTGTATCCCCAGCAGCCATAACACATACTTAAGGTATTATTTTCAGCCTAGCTTTTCCCATAATGAATCTGACGATCCCGTTTTATGATTTGTTGAGTAGTTAATTCGAGCTAGACCATTCTCCGGAAGGAGCTTTCCAGTAGAATCCCTGCCAGGCCTCCAGCCACCAGCGCAGAGGGACAAGAGTGTCGCCCTATGCCTGGGGCTTCAGAAAGAGTCTCTGGGGAACTATCAAAACTCTGGAGCCCAGGAATGAACAAACCAGCAGAGGAGGCAGCCAGTATCCTCCTAGTTGAGATCTAGTGTCTTCATAGCACTCTGGCCTCTGAGAAGCTACAGAGAAGGTAGGAAGTCTGACCTCATACCGCCCAGGAAACAGATTGAGGGACTGGGGATTTTTTTTTAATCCAAAGAAGCAGGATGCAAGGGTGAAGCATGCAATTATCTCCAAAGACTTAATTCATTCTTTTCATTCTTCTATAAATAGGATCATCCTCTTCTCCTGGCCAATCCCAAAGGGGAGAAGTGGGAACCATAAGGTAGAGTTGATAGGAAATCAGATTTTTGACTCCAGATAAAAGAGAACTTTCCAGCAGAGCTGCACAGACTTCTCTGGGAGCAACAGTAAGCTTCCTTTTATTGGAAATATCAAGACAGGGATGGGACATCCTTAGATATTCCAGAGGAGGGTCATGTTCTAAGCCACAGGTAGGACTAGCTATGGAAAAGATGCCTTCTAATTATGTAGCTCATGACTTTAAGAGGTGGAGTTTTATAAGTCGCCAACCCTTTTTGGCAATTAAAGCAAACAAACATCGTTTCTAGATATAAAATGCTACTTTAGGGAAGGGGTCAGCAAACTTTTCCTTAGGAGGCCAAAGAGTAACCACATGGTCTCTGTCTTTACGACTGTCATGCACCGTCTTATAGGACAAAAGCAGCAATAGATAACACACCGATGAATGCACCTGTCGGTGTGCAATTAAGACTTGACTTATAAAACAGGCAGTGGGCTGGTGTTGGCCCAGGACTCCATAGTTTTCCAGAGCCTGCTTCAGAGGGTACTGGGCAGCTCAAAAGGGCCCAGGGAATAAAAATCTCATAGTGCTCTGCACATGCCTGCAAGTGTCACACTAGGGTACAACATACGCGTGCATATCCTTGTGTCCGGGGATGTGCATTTGTGTGAGTGTGATTTGAGGAGTGGCAAGGAGAGAAAGAGACCAAATGCTTGCATGTGTGTGGAGAGATAAGCCCCCTAGGGTGCAGTGGTCCTGGTCTACACAGAGCAGCTCTCTGTCACAGCGATGCAAAGGCTCCAGCCCCGGAGGTCCCCCTAGGGGAGCTGTACTTGGTATCTGAAATTCCTGCAGCTTCGCTCTCTCTGCTCTGGGCATCTGGGCATCTTCTTTGTGAAGAAATAAGCCTAACTTAAAGTAACTATGTCCTGAAGGAGGGGAAAACACACTTACCCAGATTGGTATATCAGGGGGCTGGTGGTCACCGAGGTTTTCAAATACAGAAGTCAGGTCAGGTTGGTACCAAGGACAACCAGAAACAGCAAGGAAGTCCTTGGGTCCTGAGGAAAGCAAGCCTGGGAGCCCACAGAGAAGGGAGGAGGTAGAGTTGGGAAGAGATCCACCTCACCTGCCTGGCAGGTTCACTTAGGGACAACCCTGCTTGACCCTCCAGTCCCCTGCCCACTTGTCTGTGTTAGTCACAGGGTTGTTTTAAACAGGATATTTCAAAAGCAGCTGATGAGCCTTTGCACGGAGTAGGTTATTTGGGGGTTCTTTTAGCTGGCATGGCTATATATTTTAAGGTAGCTAAAGTATGGCAAATTCTATGTTCTGAGGTGTCAACATACTTTCCCAGAGCCCTCTTATTTACCCAGTCACTAATCTTTGCTGTTCTCTGGCCATTTTCCTTGCAGACTTGTTCCTTCCTTCTAAGTGTATTCCCATTTCTTCATCCAGACTTTAAAAACCTCTTGGTCATGTGACCCCACACAGCAGGTCTGAGTGCACGCGAGTGTACACACACACACACACACACACACACACACACACACACGCACACCCCCCTCCAGGCAGATGAGAAGCCCCCCCCCCCCGCCCCCTGCCGCCATTTGCTGTGGCTTTCTGCTTCCACAGTGGCCATTTTGTCACAACTAGAGAGAGGAAAGAACAGCCTCCCCCTTCCTTCTCAAGTGCACCGTGTAGTACTGATTTTTTTCCAATCATCTCTAAATAGAGGTTTCTCTCCCCCTCCTACCAGCTCAGCATCTGAGCGCACCACGAGCGTGCCCTGCATTTGAAATCTGACATCTCTCTCGCTCGCTCGCTCGCTCACTCACTCTTCAGCTTGGCAGAGCGCTTAAAAATTGGTATCCCTTTAGCTAGGTGAGCTATTCTTCTGCTGGGAGATGACCTTTACACAGAAGATAGGGCTGTCATAAGTGATCTCTGATATATGAAAGTTTCCTGCGTGTTCCAACGAGGAACAGTACCCCATCAACGAGCGCTGGGTGTTTGCCATGCATTTCTGTACAACCTGTATGTATAGATGTATATTATTCCTTTAAATGGACCTGAATAAATTACTACCAGTTCTTGAAAGTACAGGCAGCCCTCATGGGACACATCTATCTGTTCAATTTCTTTTTTTTTTTAATTAAAAAGAAAGAAATTTGTTAGATAAGACTCTTGGGGGGACAGATAGAAAAAAAAAGTCATTGAAAAGATGAACATTTGTCGAGGATTTTATAGAAATTAATTGTAGAATCTCAAAGTTATGAAAATAAACTTTAAATAATTCTTTTCCCAGATTCAAGGAGTAAAAATAGTGAATGGCTTTTTTCTTTTCCAAGATAATACGTGAACCTGAGGTTTTCATCATTACCCCTTGCTTCTTGTCAAAAGTCTAATATCTGATTTGCCCACCCCCATGCAGAACATTATTTTTTAAATGCTAATTGAAGCCAGGTATAGTGGTAACACCTGTAATCTCTGTACTTGGAGGCTGATACAGGAAAATCACAGGTTCAAAGTTAGCCTTGGCAACTTAGTGAGGCTCTCAGCAACTTAGCGAGACCTTGTTCTCAAATAAAATAAAATAGGACTGGCCCTGTAGTTTGGAGGTAGAATGCCCCTTGGTTCAATCCCCAACACACACACACACACACACACACACACACACATACACACACACATGCTAATCGATATTACTATGGGGCTATAGGATTCTCAAGGCAGAATGAAATGGGAAATTTCCACAATGGGAAGTGATAAAAATTTGCTTGCCTGGCACAAATCTGATGGGTACCACACTCAATATTAATGCATCTTAACTTCAGGACTTTTGTCTTTGTCTCAAATAATGCATATGCCATGGGGAAGGATGGCTCACATAGTATCAAATGATATGATGTTAGACTAGAAACACTAGGATGTCAGTTAAGCAACAATCCTAGAAAATTCTCTTGGAGTGAAAGAACAACTTTTCCTCATGACTGGGCCCTTCCTCCAAGACACTATTATCGGCAGATGGGTTCTGAGGGTATCACTAGTTGAGGGAAGGGTGATCGCTTGCAGATTTACTCACTGAAGGACACTACCTTTAAGCAAATAGGAGGAAAGCCTATATGGTGGGAGGCCGATGGCCACTGTACCCTAAACCTCCCCCGCTCATCTGCCAGAATTCAATGATGATGAAACTTCTAAGAACTAGAATTTTAAGGCCCGGGTGTCACCTAATGGCCACTCCAAATCTCTGGAATCTCTCTTTTGACTTCCACACATATGGCCTGTGTTTCTGATTCTCAAGGCCATGGCTGAAGGACTGTGCAGGACTCCTGAGCACCCTCATGAAGTGGCCACCTACCAGACTTAAACCTAGGAATAGGTCTGACAGTCTCAGAATTCCTAGTATCAGGTTAAGGAAGGCCTTGATCCCCATGACAAAGCAAGTACCTCTGAGAGGCTAAAACAGTATTCATATTTTGACTATGATGTTATTTTTTTATTCATTAGTGATAGTCTTATAACTAGCCACTATAGGAATTATGTCACCTCCCTATGATAACTCAGCAAGGTTAAATATTTTTAAAATAAATAAGCCCGCACGCTTGTAATCCCAGCATTCGGGAGGCTGAGACCGGAGGATCCGGGTTCGAGGCCAGCCTCAGCTACCTAGTGAGGCACTCCGCAACTAAGTGAGACTCGGTTTCAAAATAAAGAATAAAAAATAGGGCTGGGGGTATAGCTCGGAGGTAGAATGCCCCTGAGTTCAATCCCCAGTACCACAAAAAATAAATAAATAAATAAATAAATAAATAAAATAAATAAGCCAAAATTTAGAGAATTTAAGTGTTTCTCCATATTCATATACCTAGTAAGTATATGGAATCCAGATTCACATCCAGGTTTATCTGATTCACAAGCTGGTGAACCTGATTATGGTAGGTTGTTTAATAAGACTCAAGATCCTTTCTGTTTAATGAATGAAAGTTGTGGGGGGGGGAGAGGAAGAGGAGGAAGAAGAGGAGGGAGAGAAGATGAATGAATTAACATCAGTTCATTAAAGGTTGAGAAAACACTTATTTTTGCCTAGGATGACCTACCCTTTGCGAGGTTCTTCAGTAGGTCTTTGCTCCGTTGACTTGAGGTCTTCAGTTCATTCCTGAGCCCTTTTCTCAGACTCTAACATCTTGAAATTGAGGGAATATTATGACATGAGCTGGTTGCATGTGTCAATAGGCAGGAGCAGCCTTAGTGATGGCCAGAGAGTAGCAGGTGCTCCAGCTCTAAGATGGGCAGCTGCCTCTCCATGCTCCTCTAGATATGGCCACATGCTAAAACATGTGAGGGTTTCAAGAAAAGGCACCATATGCATCAAGACTGCACATGAATAAGCTCAGCTATAGTCACATGGAAAGGTCTTATAACTTTCCACATGAGGATGACATTTTTTTCTATTGCACATCAGAAAATCCAACACCAAATGGCAGAAGCAAAGGGAATGTAAGGGCTCCTATGAATGAAAAACTCACATGGATGGGTAGCCAGGTCAAGGATGCCTTGCTTGCATCCAGGTCACTGGGAAGCTTCTTAGAAATGTGAAATCTTTGACAAAGCCCACCCAAACCTGCTTCTCCCAGCCTACAGCAGTGACTGACAAACATTTCTGTAAGGGATCAGATAGTGGATATTTCAAGCTTTGCCCACCGGCCATATGTTCAGTGTTGTCACTATTCACGTCCTCCTGCGGTTGCAACTGAAAATCAGCCTGTAGATTATCTGTAAACGAATGGGTGTTGCTGTGTTCCAATAAAGCTTTATTTACAAAAACAGACTGCGTGCTGGATTTGGCCCTGGTACTGCAGTTGGCTAGCCCCTGGCCTGGAGGATCTGATATCATGGCTGCGATTGAATTCACCTGATTGCCACTTCAGTTTTGGGTTTATATTTGCAGGTGGAGTGTTAGAACATGACCCCAAAATAATCTTCATTTATTTCTTCAAAGTGTACGTATCGAGCATGCAATGTTAAGGAGGCATTTTGTCAAAGCAAAAATAATAATAATAACAATAGTAGTAATAATAATAGTAATAATAATTGCCTACCAGGTGGAGAATCCTGCAGGAATCCATGCACATTCCCTGCGTGCCAAAGCGTGTGTCTGTGGACAGTGCAAGGCACTGGTGTTTTGTTAAAGACCTTTGGCGTGCAGGGCTCATTGTGCCCATCTCCCTGGGAAACCAGACACAGGCTCAGTCATGGAGAATAGAACATTCTCAACCTGCCCAGATTCCGCTGTGAGGGACAGAGTTGCAGGAGAGCTCGCGCTGCCCACCCCCAGCCCCCAGCTCCTTTGGATCCCCTTCCCTTTGCCTGCTCCGCCGGGGATATCAGGCAACAGAGAGGCCTGCACAAAGATAAGCCGCACAGAGCTCTCCTGCTAGATGCGGGGTCCCTCTGCGGCGACGCTATTCTCTTCCCTTTGCAGCAAATGTCAGCCCTGATGCCTCTCCCCAGCAGCTCACGCCTGTGTGCGTTCTTTCATTTTTCTCTAGAGATCCCTCCTGTCCAGGATGCTTTTTATTTTACACTTGAAAAAGAGGAGGCTGTGCAGAGTCACAGAGCCTGCCTGCCAGCCTGACGGGCTCCAGCCCGCCACTGCTGTGTAGCTTTTTGCCTCGGGGTTCCTCAGCCTTGCTCCGGGAGGCGAGATATACCTTTTGGCGGCCACTCCAGCCTCGGTTTCTGCTGTAGGGTAGGTGGACAGTTTTGAAACCCGCTTCCTAGCTGAGGAGAAGAAGCAAGTAATTGCTTTCATTCTGACCACTTGGCACTTGAAACCCCTTGGCTTTACAGGTGGAAAAGCGACCTGTAGCCAAGCCTTTAGGTTCCCAAAGCACCAAGAACAGAGCATGGGTTGTTGGAGCTCTCTGCCTTCCTCCCTCCCGCTGAGGCTGCAGGTGAGTGTTCTGTCCCCTCCTGTGGTTGTCCATGGTCCCCAGGCCCTGGCTTGTTAGGTCAAGAGTTTGCCAAAATTCCACTGGCACACAACATATCTTCTTGCCTCCCCCTCCCATGATCAGAGCCAAGAAGGACAACCAGACTGGACCATGTGGGCCACCATGGCAGGATTTCTCAGGACCCACCCTGGCCTGAGCAAGCTCTCGGGTGCACGTGATCAGAGACGTGCATTTGTGTATATCAAAAACTTGAGATGAGTCATACCACACTCTACAACTGGATAAGGGGCTGGAGACCTTTGGCCTAGAAGCTACTGGGGGGGAGCGTGGTATAGATGTGCTTATCAGTAGGCAGCCCGAGTTTATTGAACGTCTAGTAAGCCTTCCTTGGGAATCTGCAGAAACATCCTAGCTGACCTCCCTGGTTCCATGATTATCCCCTGCCCCCTACAATCCATTTTCACATGGCAGCCCAAGCCTCTTCAGAACACAAACCATATTATTCTTTTGCTCAAAACCTCCAAGGCCCCAATTGCACTTAAACTAAAATCTATACCCTTTGTCTGGTTTTCAGTGGGGTTGGTTGTTTGTCTTTTTCTTGCCAATTGGTTAAAAGCCTTTCGTAGATGAGAGCTATCAGTCATCTGTGGGGCCAACATTTTTCTCAAAACTATTATCTTTACAGCATTATTTTTATCATATAAAAGTTTTACATTTTCATATAGTCAAATATGTCCAATTTTCTTTTATGGCTTCTGAGTTTCTGGATTTGATTAGGATGGATGCCCTTCTTAATATGATCATGCTAACTTAGTCCACCTGGATTTTTCTTCTAAGAGGTTTATGTGACTTATATTTTACATTTAAGTGTGTGTGTGTGTGTGTGTGTGTGTGTGTGTGTGTGTGTGTATGTTACTGGGGATTGAATCCAGGAGCATTCTACCTAGGAGCTATACCCCCAGCCCTATTTTTTTTTTTTTTTTTTTTTTTTTTTTT